>JADDOH010011261.1:0-10388 GCA_016648135.1 Agrypnia vestita | reverse complement strand
CAATTGGAATGTCTAAGACATCCACCGTACTCTCCGGACCTTGCCCCAACAGATTACTATTTTTTTCGAAATTTCGATAACTTCTTGCAAAGGAAAAAATTCAACTCCGATGGGGCAGTCCAAACCGCCTTCAAAGATTTTATTGATTCCCGTCCGAATGTTTTTTTTAGTAAAGGGATCGATCAACTACCTGTGAGATGGCAAAAGTGCATAGATAGCAATGGTACATACTTTGATTAAATAAATATATTATAATAAAAAAAAATCGGCTTTATGTTCCTCCCATACTAAACGCCAATTTCATATGTAAGGACCTAATATTATGGCCTATCCAAATTGCTCGTTTTTGGGCGATTCTGTTCAGGAGCCCTCTTTTCGCCCATCCTGCCCAAAACCTCGTCGTTTCGGATATGTTCTGACCAATGGATCCTCGCCATGCGCCTGTAGCACCACATCTCAAAGGCCGGCTCTGGCCGATGGTCCATGTTTCCTCAATATTCCAAAATATCTATCGAATGATTTGGCAATGTGTAGTATATAATTAGGATGTCTTAAAAATTGAAATTGTTTCATATTTTGTACGAGTATATACCTATTTGTTTATGAATTAATAAAAATGATGTGTTTTCTTTATTATTGCACGCGAGTGAGAACTCGACAATTTATAATTTAAAAATATTGAAAATTTTGAATGAAGAAATATTTGGAACATGTTAAATTGTAACTTTTTGTTCGTTTGGAAAAAATAAATATCGCAGGGTATAAAAAGGAATTTTTTGAGAAAAATACCTGTCTTTCGAGACATTTTTTCAACGTGACCGCGTGTCTGTAATTTTATAATCTTTTTTCTTTTTGATAGCTATTTATTCGAAGAATTCTCCTTTTGTCGCCTGAATTGTAGAGTCATTTCGAGTTTTCATTCCTCGTTTCCAACGATAAAAAGAATCGGCGGGTTCCAGCTGGTCAACCGGGAAGAGATTTGATATTCGCGTAGATTGATCAGTTTCATTCAGTCAAGAATCTGGTGATCCCAGTAGGTGGTAGTCCGTTTTTTTTTACTCTTATAAACATTAAAGAGTACGCTGCAGTCATAGACCAAGAACCAGCGACCGCCAGACTTACGTTACAGTAGCAAACCTGACATATTTGCTCCAGATGTAGGTAAGATGTTTCGGATATTGCGACATTTGAGTTCGGGGGACTTCGCTGGATAACGGGTAATACAGGTACAAAAAAATATGGAAGTAAAACGTTTAAATAAGAGGTACCAGGTTATATTGATGAATAGTGGCTCGAATAAAGTATATAAAATGAAGATTTGTTACTATAATCATGTAAATGACATGATTATTTATAGAGCTTCAAAGCGTCCGGCAATCATTAATATGAATGTATAGTACAGTCTCGTTAAAAATTATAAAAAATCAGGTTTGTTATTATTACGTTTTTTTGTGTCTGTATTACATGTTGTTATTTACACTTGTATTTTTTTGTTATTTTGGGTTCCTTTTACTTTTTATGTTATTTTCCTTGTATTATAATTATGTATTATGTTTTTTTTTTTAATAAAGACATATCTTGAGGCGGGGACAGTGAATGGTTTTGTTCGAGCGGCCGTGCCACTTCGCAACGGTTTACACGACCGGTGCGGAGCAGCACGGTCCTGCTTGATAGTTGAAAAAAATGTCAACCTGGAGACGATTGAGCAGGATCGATATGGAAGCTTTTGCTCTTAGAACGGTCCTGGGTAAGCGGTGGGTAACATTCACTGTCTGTATTACCTGTTATCTGCCAAAATCCCCCGAACTCAAATGTCGTAATATCCAAACCTTCTTACCTGCTATAGTGTACATCTACAGTGATACTGTAACGTAGATCTGGAGGTCGCTGGCTCTTTGTTAGAGATCGCAGGATATTATTACATCGCAATCTAGCACCCGACTATTGCGGACAATACTGCGAGAAAGCAAGCCTGATATTTTTGTATTATTTTGGCGTACGATATACTTTTATTTTCCTCGAATATTTGCGTAAACGGCCATAACTCGCGCATTAAGCGCGCTGTAAAAAAATTAAAAACACTAAGTACAGAGAGCGACCAGAGCGCTCTTGGCGTCGACGTAACACGACAAAGCCATTAATGCGTTTACCTCCAGACTCCATTACGTGTTCTTGTTCTGCAGCGATTCGGGGTTCCCGTGTGTCCACCCCGCCTCGAGCCAAAAAAGAACAAACAAGCACCGCGGGCGTACGTTCAAATAATAAATAAATAAATAAATAAAGCCTTTATTCACTGACCATTTTAACAATTTTAACATAAGAAAATAGAAAATGATACACTGAAATAGTAAGATATACACACATACTAAATTATATATATATATATATATATATATATATATAATATATATATATATATCTATACATATAATATGTCTAAATGCAAAATAAAAGGACGCACAATAGGTAGCGTGATGTACTATTATAATATATATATATATATATATATATATACACACATATACATACATATAAATATACGTAGTAAATGTCATTTAAGCAGCCAGTTTGTTGGTCAGGTTGTCTCTCTGACATAGGCCTCCCCAAGTTTTTTCCACTCGTCTCTGTCGTGAGCTATTCTTCTCCATCCTTTTGGTAGGTCATCTTCCCATCTCTTAATTTGACGTCCTTTTTGTCTTTTTCCATTTCTGGGATACCATTCCATTACGTCTTTCGTCCACTTTTCTCTGCTTGTTCTCATAACATGACCAGTCCAGTTCCATTTGAGTTTTTTTACTTTTTGTATAATATCGCTAACTTTTGTCTTTTTCCTTATTTTTGTATTCGTCCACCTGCCATAAAGCCTTATGTTTAGCATACTCCGCTCCATGTTGCGTTGGCAAACTGCGAGTTTTTGGCTGTTTTTGCTCGTAGCAGGCCAAGTTTGGCACCCATAAGTGAGACGTACGTTCAAATAGCGCTAATCAAATCCCGATCTCTATTTTGTAAATACGTGCGGTATAAAATCGATATTGGAAGCGGTTGACGCAATCGCAAATTTATTTATGTTATTCCCAACTCCCGCGTCCTTGCTGGATACACAACAGGCACGGGTCCCGGCGGGGGACCCCACAATGCGAAATTCAGGGATATTGGACGAAATATATATTGTGAAGACTGAATCTTCGTAGAAAAATCTTCTACAGCAAGTATTCCCCAAGATGCCGACATTTCATCTGGATACGTTACAATCTACGTCGAGTATAATCGCTTCAAAAACGACGCATAATTTTCATTGCCAGTTTCAAAAATTTTGCAAAATCATATGAAAAGCACGTATCACAAACTTTCTTAGTTTTTTTCTTAAAAATGTTCATATTTTTTCGTCTCTAATATCCTCTGACAGACTCGCATACAACTTCATCCCACTGTACATCACAGAAGTTTGCGATCTTTGTTTCTTTCTGAATGGCAATTTTATTTCATCTTTTTTTCTTGTACAATGGTCATGTTCATGTTGGTTTTTTCTTATTTTTCTTACTAATTAAATGTTTTATTTTTCTTACTAATTCAAATTCCATTAACAATTTTGTATTGTATGTATGTATAACAATATTGTAAAGAAACGTAAGAAAATACAATGAGAAAAAGTAAATAGGACAATGTAAAATACACAGGTAGAAAGAAAACAGTATACTACTAATGGAGTCGTAAAATTAGTGTAAAGTAACATAATAGTGACAAAAAATTTAAGGAAAAGAAAAATATAAGGAAAAAAACTAATAAAAAATAGAAGAAGTGAGAATCCACAGACACATAGAATAGGCATGATGACAGATTTTGAAATAACCATCTATAATGTAGTTACACGTCTACCACTACCGAAAATAACATTATTTCAGTAATAAACAATCACTCAAGAGACACGGCGATGGTTACTCAGGCTTGACCCGCGTGACGTCATTCGCTCTGATGGGTGTTTCAGTTAAAATGGCCGAACGCAAAATTTTATACTTTTATTTTATCGAATATCTCAATGTTTACATTAAGACTGGATCTTTTTTTTAGAATCCTTTCAAAATATTTCCTTCTCTAAAATCGCTCATTCTTCAATACTGCGGACAGAGGCGACATACTCGGCACCTGAGTCAAGTTGGACGTTGAATCATTGATACCGGCGAGACTGGTGTTGGTTAGAGCCCCCAGGATACCGACACGCTCTCAGCTCGGAGTAACCTGGATCCTTGTAGTTCCACACCTGCGCCTCGTCAGCTACACGCGGTATTATTATTATAGCGTAATATCAAACACTAATTTAGTTCGCAGCACCTCCGGAGGGTGATCGCTGTGCCAAAGTGGCGCCCTCTTTAAAACCACTCTCGTGGTGAATGTGAGAATATTTCACGTCAGACTTTTATGAGACGTGTACGATAATTGAAGGTACAGTGTATTAGTTATGTTACTAGTGCCAATATTAAACTACGCCATATAGTACGGCGAATGATGCAGATAGACAAAAGTTAACAAATAATTGGTATTGATGTTATAGCGTTAACTTTGTGGTTGGACATAATTATTAATTTTAATTAAACAATTTTGTATTAACCACTTAACTAGTAACTCTACATCTACCGGTTTCGATACCACACTATCTTCATCAGGACGGTCGTAAACTAACTATCCATTATCTATTCTAGCAAACAAATCAATTTTTGAACGGGGGCGTGGCTACAGCTAAGGTGGGGGTAATTGAAAAGTGGAATAGCCCGTTACTTGACATATTCCCCATTTCGGCGTCCACTTCTCAATTACCCACACCATAGCTTTAGCCACATACTCTGACGAATGCACGAAAATTTTAATAAAACGTTACTGGCGCTGGATGAAATAAATTTTTGCTAAAGTTGCACCCGTCACAATGCTTGTGCAATTTCGATATTCTAAAAATAAAAGTGTAATTTTTTAACTTTGTATATGTAAATAATCCTTTCCATGCATACTAGACTATCAAACAGGCTTAGTACGCGTGAGTGAGCGAGACACTGTAGTCCTAGCTTTTACCGCAACGCGCTACAGGCCGCGTGAGAGAACGAGACGCCGCTAGGTCAGTCGATGGCCGGGCGCCGCGCCGGGCGGTCGTGCGCGGAGCTGCTCTCCGGTGGGAACATGTCGCACGAAGTCCAAATTTACATATTAAATAAACATATTAGAAACGTGCGCTTTCTTTTCCATTTAACAAGACTGAGCCACAGCAACGCGTGGCCGGGTACAGCTAGTAACTTCGATGACAGCGCCGACGCATCGGAGCAGACGCTAGACGGGCAGACTGCCGCGGACAGTCTGCCGAGCGATTCTCAAGCCACCACTTCGTCTCGATCGCGAGGAGCGACCAGCAAGAGGAGAAGAAACGAGGGGGGTGGCAGAAGAGGCGAACGCCGGATATTAAAAATTCTCCGTGTGTTTATTCAACGCAGTCGATTAAAACTAATCCGAATTACGCAGATCCTCTTTCCACGCAGTCTACAGCGACGCAAGGACCAAATCCTCGTATTCCTTCGACAAACACCAGCCTAGGAAACTAACGCACTTTTCAAATTTACCGATCGCCCAGTTCGGAGCATTCGTTCCCGACATTGAGCAAAGTATGAGAAGAAAAGTCCGATAGTTTATAATTCTGACTCCAGTGATTGACTTTGATCACGAGAGGAGTCTTTTAGGGTCGCAGTCAATTTTTTTATCGAGAGTTTAACCGTTTATTTGAATAAAAAGATATATAAATAAATCATAAGTGTAAGGTATTACATTCTTTAATTATTTTTAATTTTATGATTGATGTTATTTTTTTCTTTAGAACCACTCGCCTGCCCCGGCCAAAATACTGGATGTCCAAAAATGTGGACTTGCGATTGCGCGTAACTTTTTATTAATAAGCAAAAAAAATTGTTCATCTTTGTTTATTTTTAACTATGACAAACAATTATTATCTTTTAACACTCACATAGAAAATAGTGTAAATTCCTGATTATTGTGCGTTCACGCGTCGCGCGATCGGCCGTTTGCTCCGGGGCAATCCCTGACTACGCTTGTTAAAATGCGGGGCAAGCGAGTGGGTATCAAGTAAAACAAATTAAATGTTTGTAAGCAATAATCAGCTGGAGGAATCCGAGTACATGTATATGGATTCAGGGCAATTCAGGCACAACTCAAGTAAAAATTATTTTTATTTAAAATTTTATGTAATAACAATTTATTCGCGTAAACATTTAAATCAAAAGTAATAAAATAATCGGCGATCCTCAATTTTACGAAGCACATCCGGCATTTTAATAGTCGACTTTATTACCAATATTCAGGAAGAAACAGACGGTCCGGCGAGAGGTTTTAAAATTTATGTTAATCATTAAAAATATGGTAATTCTGAGAAACGCTTTGCGTATTTTTAAAAGCCAAAAGACTCGACGGCACAACAATAGAACTATAACGGCGCATTTAATACGAAATATTTAAGTGACACGTAACTATATTTAAACTCGGCACACTGAAGAAAATTCACAATTTTAAATAATTATAAACTTGTATTTTAACCTTGCAATGCACACACGTCTTTTTTATAGCTTACCCCAAAACACACCACACGTAATTTAAATCTCATGTACCTATGATGTATGTAATTGAAATTATTATCCTTTTGTAACACGTCCGCGATGATTAGCAACAAAGTCAAAATTTCGTGTTTTGTAAAGAAAATTGAATAAAAAATAAAATAAAATGTCTATTCTTATGAATGCTGATAACCCTTTTATCTATAGTTCAACGTTTGTTTACATTTTAGAGCTTTCTGATTGTTTGAATTCACCGATTCCAAGCCGTAAAAACTGACGACCTTGAAATGTTATCAACCAATCAAACATAATATTTTCGTCATAAAGTCCGTAAATTTCTGGAATCAAAACTGTAGATATTTAGAGTGTGACACGCAATCAGCTATGTATGTTGTACGGTCACGCAAGGCAAGTCTTTATTATCATTTCCAGTGATTTTTCACGGGTGTACGGCTAGCACAATACAGTCAAGATGCAAAATAACAATATTGCTATTTGTCTATTTGCCAGATATCATTTTTTAATGCGCCATCTTCTATTTTCGTCAATTGCAAAGTGGCGGTTTTGATTATAGGGGGCGGAGTCGAGCTACGAAATTCTTTCATTTTTATTATTTTACACAATTAAAATGTGCGATCGATAAATCTGGTCAGATCGGTTTCCACATAATCAATAGTTTTGGTGAGGGAAAACACCACAAAATGTCTTCTGGAATTAACAGGAAAAAAACTACGAACCTTTCGGGGGGATAAAATTAAAAGCCACGTCAGGGCTACATGGAACCACGTGGTTTATGGACGCCTCTTTCTGAGGGTATCTTTGAAGTAAATATTGCTCTCGAAATCGACTTCCCATGAAAACTGTTAGTCCCAAATAAATTAAAAATAAAATATTACGTAATTTCGGCGTATTATAATCGTCCCACGTCAAGTAAAAAAAAATAAGTCTGCAGATGAAAGTCAAAAAACATTTCTGCGAATATGTAATTATGAACGACCTCCAGGCTATTCGTACATAATACTAAGAAAAAAGTAACGTTTTTATCGGAGCTCATTCAGAATGAAAATGTATATTAACTTTAGAATAAATATCCACCATTTATTGTATTATTATTTGACATTGCCGAATGATACGTATAATTAATTCGTAAATAATTCAAATTTCTCGCTGCGAAAATTGTTTTTCCGTGAAAACTTGTCGCAATGGCGAATTAATTTCAAAATTATTGTTTAAGCTTTGCCAAAAATACACGTAACATGCACAAGTAATAATTATTTTTATAAAAATATATGTATATTATATAATTTCGTAATATTCATTTCACAGGGAGAGCTCACGAAAGTTGCTATATTTTATAAAGGCTTAAAAGCTTTTGAAGATTATTGTAAAATATGTAACAGCAAGTGGCACGTCGCTGTAAGCTGCATCGCGCGCTGTCTGAGAAGAGTATGAATGTATGGCAAAAGAAAATCCTTCGATTAGGGTCCGCGCGAAAGAAAATGTTAAGCCCCGTCGACAACTGCTAATTTAATTAAACGAAAGAAACCAATCAATTCTTTTTGCGCAGACTACGGCTTCTGGGCTAATCTGCCGCGTCCACTAAACAACTTTAAATGCGAGAAACTATAAACTAAACAGTAGAAGTTCGGCTTAATATATAGCAATGAATGAATACATGGATACAGTCAAAATTGGCATTATTTGTGTCGATAATCCTATATAACCAATTTGTGGAGATACGACATTAATAATTGATTATGAGAAGCGGCACGCTTAGAAACTGAATTTGTTTTCGACATTAATTGTCCACAATCGTATTAAAATTCGTCACTAGAATAGGCATCATGACAGTATTAAAGAATTAATTAATTTAGAGAAGAAAATATTTTGAAAGGATTCTAAAAAATAATCCAAATTTAATATACACATTGAGATAAGATTTTCAGTAAAATAAAAGTAAAAAATTGTGCAATCCGCCATTTTAAATGAAACACCGTAAGAGCGAATGACTCTCAGTACCCATCACCGTGTCTTTGAACAGTTGCCATAGACACAATGCAATGTTTACTGAGGCTTGACGTCACGTAGACGAAATGACAGCTGCGGGCGTTTTTGCGCGAAATTAAAAATATGGAAATGAAAATGCAATCATTTGCGTAAAAACTTAGTTTATTACTGAAATAATGTTATTTTCGGTAATGGTAAACGTATACCTACAATATAGAATGTTATTTCAAAATCTGTCATCATGCCTATTCATATTTTGTCAAAATATTTAATTAACAACTCTATGCATATATCTGTTGCACTTCTTTTTATTCTTATCTCTTCTCCTTTTTACTAAGTACATTTGTCCTTTCATATCCATTCCTTATTCCCCTGTTACCTCTAATTCTTTGACTGTCATAGTTTGTCCATAACTTAAAACTTTCACTTCTTTTGTTTTTTATTATATAACTCAAGTTATGTTAATTCTGTGGAAATTTGTAAGTCTATATATACTGTTCAATAATCATGTATAATTTCTTTATATGTACTGTTAGTTTCTCATAAATAAATAAATGAAGTCGAACCTCTTACGGTATGTGCTTTTAGCTTAAACATGGATACATACATAAAATCGTTGCTTGTAAACTAATTTATTAGAAGAATTAACACCAAAAAAAACATGTTTCAAGGACAAAATCAAGTACAAAATAACGAATGAAAACTAACTAATTCTACAAACTATTGTGTGAACAAAATATGCGTGGGAAGAGGACATCGTCAGGTGGACCTTGAAAACAAACAAAATACCAAAGCGATCGTGGTTTTTCCACTTGCAAATTTATTACCCGACAAATTAATTCATCTAAATCATTCTTACATTTTCTCCACCATATCCATCCGACCGCCATAGAAGCGAGACGAGCACTAGCGACTGGCGGGGTGCCGGGCCAGCTACCAGGAGCGCATACCCGCCGCGGAGATCTCCGCCGATGCATACGACGTACGTGTTGGCAACAACACAGCGCCTCAGACTACAGTCTCCCGCCTCGCTCGCGCCGATCGCGGCCGGCGCGCTCCGTCCCTGTCTGCTGTATTGATCGCGCGCCGAGTTTCAGGGTTACATGTCACCTTGGGAGGTGAGATTTATGGGGATCGTAATGAAAATGCGCGGCGTTACGGTAAACGTCCGCCATTTGTATTTACTCCGGCGGGGGGGCACGTGCTCCGGTATTTCTGGAAACTTCTTCGGCGGGGGATGACGTCCTGTTCAACGTCTGTTCGCCTGGCGCCGGTCGCGAGGTTAATTCGATTGCCATTGAACTGTCAATATTATTCGGATTCTTCGACGTTGTCGACGAACTTCGTTCAGCAGTGACTTGTCGGTTACAGTGCCTAGCTCTCTAAATAATAATAAAAAATAATTTTTATTCTCTGCATCAATTATTAAACTTAAAATAAACTTTATAAAACTTCAGTGGAGCAACGTTAACACAAAATATAATAATAAACAAAAAGAAGTATAGAATAAAAAGAATTAATGAACATTTAAGATGTTTAAATAGCAATGGATGCTCGGAATTTGCAAACCATTTGCTGGAAAATGATCATACTTTCGGCATCAATTTACGTCTTAAAATTTTACAAAATAACAGAAATAATAGACAATTAGATAGTTTTGAAATTTTATAAATAATAAAAAATATTAACCTCAATAATAATATAATAAACAATCAAATTCAATTCCCAAACATCTCCATACTTTACATTTTTCCAATTATCAAAGAAAAAAAATCAAAG
>JADDOH010011260.1:0-44194 GCA_016648135.1 Agrypnia vestita | reverse complement strand
ATTCTGTATTCTATTGTTAAGTATCGAAATGAACGGGACATTGCAATTTGAAATAATAACGAGATCATCCCGAATTAATCTAACTTGTAGCAAATAATAGAAAATGTATTGATCGTAACAAAAGGAAAAAATTTGATTGTATTATTGCCGACGATGTTTAATATTGATGTAATATATAATATATAACGTAATAGAATATTATCTCGTGAAAAGATGTAACACGGTTGAAGAGATATAAGATTCCGACTTTTTAGTTTGTGAAATCTGTCTGCAGAATGAATTTTAGCACACGGGGTTGTAACAAAGTAGTTTAATTAATTGCAAATAAGTAAATGCCGTGTTGGAATAAACATTAATATTACTTTAGATCGAGGCTTTCATGTCTTATGTTTTCATGTATTACACCTAGTTGAATAATGTTAATTTGTGAGTTTTAATTATTTTTAAGAATAATGTTAATTTGTCATTAGTTATTCAAGCTCCCAATATTGTGTTTTTTGTTATACAAATTTGTAGGTTGTAGGTATATAACCAATCTGTAAACATGCAATTAATGTTTTGATTACTCGTTTAAGCAATATGATTTGTCGGTCTGTTTTAAAATAGTTGTTTTAATCTAGTAATAATAAAGCTTTCGAGCTTTATTATTATTTATTTGTAACTAATTTCAATCTTTACGATACACCATTCACTTTGGTATTTGTCCGCTTTAAAAAAAAAAGAAGAACATAACGAAAATTATGAAGTTAGTTAATTGTAGTAGGGACTTCCGCTACTGGTAGTGTTTCAAAATAATTCTTGTTTGGAAAATTTTCAATTGTCTGCCTGGTGGAATGTGGCTTATATAATTTTTTTAGTGTTCTCTATTTTTATTCTTTTCTTATATTCTTATACCAGGGGTGGAAGAAAGCTGATTTGATAAGATAATGATTAGTATAATGAAAGTCCAAAAAAAATGTTTTGCATTCAATCCAGCTTACATATTGAAGTAAGAATTTTCATTATTTAGGTGTAAATAATGTTACATTAATTAATTTACGCCAAGTTTTCTTAATTGTTCTTCTAGCAATAAGGTTTAACATAATTTCTTGAAAAAAAAAATGTTTATCGAATTTGATTATGTTAGTATATGTAAGCATTCCTTTCGGGAAAGTGGCGTTGATGCAAATTCATGTACTTTGTAATCCCAAAAGAAATTACAAAGATGTATACAGAACATTAACATTAGGGGACCCGCTTGAAGCATGTATCCCATGAAAATAAGTTTTTATGTTAATTGATTCACTAAGAAATGCCACGATGTCTGTATAATTTTAGCCCTTTGTTTTGTATCTCTATGTCACATATTGACAATTATGTTTGGTCCAACTAAGAAGTACGATAGCTTGTTTTAATTAAGCTAAAATTAAAAAAAGAAAACTAAGTATCAAGTACATGTTGTCATTGTTAAAGAAAAAAAATTAAAAAGAAAAAGAAAGGAAGAGAATATGCGGAGTGGTAAATTTTAAATGTAAATGATAAGGATTGACCTGTAATGATGTAATGTATAAATAACGTTGAATCAATGTAAATGATAAGGATTGACCGGTAATGATGTAATGTATAAATAGCGTTAAATCAATGTTAATGATAAGGATTGACCTATAACGATGTAAGGTATAAATAACGTTAAATATTGGGAGGCCTACTGTAAGAATCAAACCGACGACTTAATGATAAGATTAATATTGTAATGCATACTCAAGGAATTTTACTGTGATCTAATGAAACCCTGCGTCAATCCCATGTAATTAGTCAATAATGGTAGAAATAACTGCTCGATAAAAATATGTCTGGCGTGTCGATTTAATTAAGTATGTATATGTAAGCAGTTTTATTTTGGGTAATGTTGGGTAAAGTGTTGATGCGGATTTGTGTTTTCAATTTTCCGCCTTTGCCAATTTGTACTGTAGTATTTTCCTTAAGTTTAATTCATTTTGCAATGTGTTTTGGTGACGGGATAGGGATATGAACAGTGAACAAAGCGTTCGTGAAATAACAAAGTGTTTAGGCCTACATACCAGAAAAGCATCGAGATTAGCCGCAAACTGGGAGAACAATAGGGGGCGTAACATATGCGACGCCGGGTCCCGTAACCAGTAACGTCCATCGGGGCCTGGGATGGACCCAGAGGAAGCCAATGGACGACGAGGGTGGATCAAGAGCGGCCCGACCGGGAGACGGTCTACATCATCCGGACCAATAGGGAGCTAAGGGATGCCCCCTTTCCACCGTCGGTCACGCCTCAGGCCGGCGAGAAGAGAATATAAGGCGAAGCCAGCCGCCGAGAAACCAGTTGAAGTTGGAGTGGAGTTGAGTTGAAGTTGGAGTGGAGTTGAGTTGAAGTTGGAGTTAGGAGTTGAAGTTAGAAGCTGAAGGTGGAGAGACCAGGAACTCTAGCCTGACCCGTAAAATCGGTCCGGCCGAATACCCTGGTAACTCTCGAAGAAAGTAAGTCCGAACGGTAGCGACCACCGAATCGGCATCGCGACGCCAGAAACGACGTATCAGAAACCGCGACGCACAGTGTACCGCCGCGACGCCCAGTGACAAAAGAAGCGACGTCTCGCTACCGACCGCCACGACGCCGACGTCAGAAGCCGCCGACGTAGCCTGCACAGTCAGAGGACGACGCCGACGTCAGAAGCCGCCGACGTAGCCTGCACAGTCAGAGGACGACGCCGACACCAGAAGCCGCCGCCCACCCCGAAGCAGCACGAAGAAGACACTTGCCGAACTCTCCGAAACAGGTTACCCCGATCTAAAGACTTTTTCTCCGCCCACCTGTTTCTACCGAAGTGTTAATTTAATCTCGTCACCATTCATTTTAGCAGTAAGATCAGATTTTTTATGTGTTTTGCCTTTTTCTTTCTTTGTTTATAATTTTGTCCTCTCCCTCTAAATTAGGGTTCATGTAATTTTTAATTTAGTAACCACTTTGCTGCGTCGTATGTAAGTTAGGATTAATGTTTCATGTAATTTAATTTGCTACAGTGCCCAATATAGAGACTTGTAAAATTGTTTCGATTTCATTATTTTTCTATCCCTTCACCCGCCTCGAGATATCAGTGTCTTAGTCAGTCACCTGACGTTTTGATTATACCTAGGGGAGGGCGTAACCGCCGGCATACCTAGATCTGAGATCTCCCGGCCGGTTTACTACACCGTGATTTAATATAACCTCTGACCCTTCAGACCTTACCCCCCCGACTCCGGTATATCATCGTAACTTAAGAAAAAGTAAAATGATTTTGTAGCGTATAGAAATAATTTTTAAGTACTGAAATACTGAGAGTCTTTCTTTTTCTGGTGTCCATGACTTTTGTAGAGTTCTAGCCTCCTAGATGATGCCTTTAGACTTCTTCCGATCCATAGCTTTTTACTCCCATCCATCTCCACCTGCCTACTGCAAAACCAGGTCTCGGTTTCAGTATTGCCCTTAATAGTCTATTTTCAAATCTGCCTCCGTTGTTCTTTAAGGGTTATTGTCATGACTGCTCTACATATTATATTGTAATTGGTTTGATGATAGTATTGTAGACACGCAATTTATTGTTTGCTGAAAATCTTAGTTATCAAATATTATTTAATTTCGATTTTCTGTTTACAGGAATTATTTTCGATATTTATTTAGTAGTACATCGAGTAGCTTGTTTGTCTTAGTAGGACTCTTGCCTCGTGATTCAAAGGTCGCGGGTTCGAACCTCACTCCAGACCAGCAAGTTAGTCCTATTTTCATAGCAGCTTTAGCTTAATTTAGGAATAGTAAGAATATTCATGTGACACGTATTCCGTGTTCGCATCTCTATTTAAAAAAATGTTAATAATCTATTTTTATTAATATTCTTATTACTTCTACGTATTTTGAATACATATCTTATTATCTGGTTATTTCTGGGG
Organism: Agrypnia vestita; assembly: GCA_016648135.1. Taxonomy (NCBI): domain Eukaryota; kingdom Metazoa; phylum Arthropoda; class Insecta; order Trichoptera; family Phryganeidae; genus Agrypnia; species Agrypnia vestita. The sequence continues at coordinate 40,255 of JADDOH010011260.1, read as the reverse complement.
TATTCCGCCACGTATACACCACCTACTTGGTCGAAGATTCGGACCCCATTACAGGATCCATCGTCAGGCCTGGAGACCCAACCTAACCAAAAGATTCTGACAATATTTTCAACCTTATGTTAAGATTTAGAATGTTTTCAGGTTAAAAAAATGTGGTTCAAATTTCTGCAATTTGAGGAATTTTATTTGACTAATTTACTATACATACATATACGGCTTTAAAGCCTTTTACTTCAAAATTTATACAAAATGGACAAGCGATAGAAAAATGTTTTATATTATTTGTATTATTTTAGAACAAATGAATTTGCAATATTCGATATAAGTTATTTTCATGTTGGTTCGTCGTCTTATAGAAGATAAGTCAGTAAAATCTCTTGTGCCAATATCAATTTATACTTACGGTGAAGCCTCACGTCATGTGGGTGAACAACACATGAACGCGCACGCTGATCGAACGTGCACGGACCGCCCGCACTCGTTATCTACGACATCGCAATTAATTCAGTTTCACATCAATAAATAACTCTTACATTCCTGTACCCTACGTAACTCACTTGTTTACTACTTGCACTAAACAAGTAAGTACCACTACACTAATACATACATCGCGAGATATTTTCATACCAAGAATACCAAAGAGGCTCAGAAGTTAGGGACGGGAACCCTGGATCCGACTACTGGATCACTAGGCTAGCGCTTCAACCACTAGTCCGCCTCGAACGTCAGTGAGACCTGAACTATCGTGCCCATACCTACGCCGCTGTTCATACTTCACTTTGTATAGTAATCTTATCATTTTGGAAAAAATTTCTATTGAGGCAGCCCCCAGTCAAAAAGTCTGGAGCATCCGTAAACTTCGCTGGTGTCGAGGCTCGAACCGCACTAGGCGAGCGTCTTAGGTCTCGTTCAGACACGCGGGATCGTGCGATTGCAAATCGCGCGTTTCAAAACGTGCGATTCGTGTCATGTATTCAGACAGCCGCGGTTAATAAGCGATTTGTGTGCGCGCGCGAATAATAAACGTCAGTTTGACAGCTCAGGTGCCGTTCTCCATCTTTGAATATCAGAGATAAATTCGGTCATTACTTTGTAAACGACGGCCGTGTTCCATGGCAAGATACAAAAATATTATTCTGTCAGTTCATTTTTGGTGAATAATTTTGGTAAATACCTACTTACCTAAAATACTCTTTTTTTCCAAATATCTCCACCAACTCCTGCCGAGCTTGGTTCTTGGCAATTTTATTTGAATAATCCTAACATTGAAGATCCCACATTGCAAGTCTTTTCTCCATTTCATCAATAAAAAGTTCAGTGTCCAAGCGATCTATAACGAGCTCACACGTGCTCCTGTTGTGACAGGAGCACGCGGGCGCCGCGCGATTCTATTTTCTGATGGTTGAGTGGTGGGCACCGCGTGGTTTGATTAACAGCGCGGTTACGTCTGAACCATTACATACAAACCTACATAATTAAGACCCGCTCGGATCCCAAGTGATTCTGAAACCGCGCGGTTCCCGCTGTCTGAACAAGCCCTTAAACGCTAGAACGACAAGCACGCCAGATGATCGCAGTGTTAACACTTCTTTCCAATGTGTGTAATCATGTGTCTCTTTAAGGAGTCCTTCGCACAGCATATATAACTACAGAACGAGCATGAAAACGATTTCTCTCCAGTATGAGTGTACATATGTCTTCTCAAATGACTTATTTGCCTGCAGGTATAAGGGCATTGCGAGCAAGAAAAAGGTTTCTCTCCAGTGTGAGTCAGCATATGTATTCTCAAATGACATCTCTGAGCGCAAGTGTAAGAGCACTGTGGACATGAGAACGGTTTTTCACCGGTATGGGTCAACATATGACTTCTCAAGCGGCTTTTACGATTACAACTATAAGTACACTGTGAACATGAAAAGGGTTTTTCTCCAGTGTGGATAAGCGTATGACTTCTCAAATCACCTTTATGATTAGACGTATAAGAGCACTCTGAACATGAGTACAGTTTCCCTCTGATGTGAGTAAGGTTATGTCTTTTTAACAGACCTTCCTTGTGACATACGTAAGCGCACTGTGAACATGAAAACTGTTTCTTTCCAGTTTCGGTAACTACATGACTCCGCGAGTTCTCTTTAGCGGGTGATATGATTTCTTTCGATCTTCCAGGGGCGGTCAGAAGCACGGTTGCATCGGGACCCGAATTCTGCTTTTGCGAAGAGCCTTCTGTAAAGGAAATAACAAATTTAGATATAATATGAATGATGGAAATTAATAAAGCACTCCATGCCAGAATGTTCATTTTAAAGATAAAAAGTTTACAAGATAAAAAGTGAATACAGTCTTTTTCGCTCTTTGTGTGCTATTTTTCATACCTTTTCATGAATAACTTCAACACTACTACACGCCTGTACCTCACGCGAGTTAGCCTTTTTAATACCAAAAACTATAAAACACCTACTCATGTCGTTTATTTCCTTATTTATAAAAAAATGACGCGGCAATTAATACTTGTGCGATATGCATTCCCATGTAGCCATGAAATTAACACAGACAGGACTTCGGTATAGTATTTAATGTATTGGCAAAGGCATATAATACAAATCTGTATTCGTATCTTTAAAAAAATATTTTTAGCACTTAGTGCATTATTAATCTTCAGTAATAATATGACAAATATTTTAAACAGAATTAATAATGCCTTCAGGAAGTAAAGGAAAATGCCTACGGGATCATGGCAGCCCCCATAGGATCACAGTGAAGTCCTAGTAAGTGTGATTTGTGAGTGTTTTTGTGACGTGATATATACGGTAATAGTCTATTGCAGCGTTAAAAAATAGTATTCTTATGAAAATACTAAATTTAATAAAAAAGTTCATAAAAATTGTGAAATTATTAAACTAACAATATGGCGCCTTGTCTTATCTTTAAGTTTACTGCATATTTTAAAGCTTCATATCTCTTGATGGAAATGGCGTCGCGAGCTGAATGTACTCGCTTGACTTGAGAAAATGCAGACATGCAGAATAAGCTGAATTAATATTACGACATCAGAGCACACTGTTCGAGAGTTTTTGCTGCTTTAAAGAAATAGATTTTCGTTTAATATTATAAGAATATTTACTGTGCATGTTTTGTACCTTAGTTAACTTAATATCTCCAAACTTAGTAAGATGGTACCTATATGTGAAATAGTATTGGTTAATTTTGTAAATAAATAATTAAGTAGGTATGTCTCCTAACCAATGTGCTGGTCGGTATTCCAGGAGTACTGCAGCACTTTGTTGCCAGCTCCTTGTTCGTCTGTTTCTGTGGAAGTCCCTGGTTCCAGCTTAACCGAGGGGATATCCGGATTGAAAAGATAGTCTTCTGTTGGTTCGTGTTTCTCTACTTTCACTTTTGTTTCTGGGCAATCGTTAACATCCGTTGGAGGTTCGAAATCAATATTCAACTCTGGATAAACAATCTCTTTCTTTATAACAGGACTGTATGACGAGTCATCTGTCTTTATTTTTGCGTCAAAGAATAATGATTCCTTGTCATCGTAGTGGCCGGCCGGAGACCCTGGCTCAGTCTTGATCACAGGAGCATCAGCGCAGTCTTGGTCCATGGTGCGAAGTAGTGAAAGCAAAACGTCCCTTTGTCCCTACCTGAAAAATAAACTATCGCTTTAAAATATATTTATCTTATTTTTATATAGGTACATATAAAAAAACTGGGAAGACTTCGGTGGCTGGTTCATGTGGAGAGCATGTCCGAGCATCAAGCACCAAAGTCCCTGCTGAACTCAAGGCCAATAGGGCGAAGGAGCTTAGGGAGGCCAAATTTAAGATGGAGTGACATCTCTGCCTTGGAGCTACGGAACTGGAGAGAGCTGGCATTAGACCAAGATGAGTGGAGGAAGATTATTGAGGAGGCCACGACCCACCAAGGGTTGTAGTGCCAAGAGTGATCTTGATGAGTGACATAAAAAAATCAAAATATCTAAATTAATCTATTGAAATAAAAAATATGAAATTTACGAGAGGTGGGTATGGAACACAATAAAAAATGGTAATGAATAACTTTTATCCTAGCCTATTTCACAGAGTTAAAAATGAAAAAAATAATAGTTTAGCCTTAAATATTGATAACCAGACAAAATATATATCGATGTCAGTTAGAAAATCATTGTAAGCTCGACGCATTCTCAGTAGGAGAGCGTTATTCAGCATTAGTTATATATATTCTGGAATGTTGAAGAGAGTGTGATTGTAATTTAACATGGAACATTATTAGAGACTAGAGGCATAGAATAGGCGAGAATTAAACTGGTTTCGATGGATTTAATTGAAAAAAATTAATATGTTTCAACGAATGAATTTGAATATATGATGATGATTTATCGATGAGATGTAGTCCAGGTCAAGTTTTGCTTTATCTTTGGAATATTCAGTTCAATAAATATCTGTGAAATAAATTTGACAATATAATCAAATCGTATTTCTTCATTTTAAACCATGAATGACAAGGAAATGTTTGCCGTGTTTTGCAAGTAGCAAAGTTCTGGTGGTGATCGCGGCTATTACAATTCGCTCTAGCCCGCGCATAGCACAAAGTACAGCCCTCCTCGTTACAAGGAGTAGCGAAAGAACTCATCAACGTACCCTTGTCTTCAATGAAGACCACCAGGCAATGGATATTACGTAGGAAGAGCAGGAAGACCTTCTATCGAGCCCATAGAACAGAGATATATCATCGAGCCCAACAAATCCACGAAAGTCACATCAAATGACGCAAGGCGAGATGACGGATGCCCACCATAGAATATAATGACCACAGACAAAATATAGCGCGGATATTTATCATAGACGATGTAAACATTAATCATTTAATTAATATTCCGACATGCCTTAAGGTACAGATACACATGCTTATTTAGTGGCATGCTAATGAGCATGCCACTAATAAGCATGCCCTAACAACTGTACACACTTGCTCATTACTAGCATGCTCATGTATATGTCCAGCATGAATAAGCATGTCCAAAGCTAACAATCAAACACACATGCCTATTAGTGGCATTCTCTTGTCATAGAATAGAGACGCTCTTGTTCAAAATGGAAACTTTGCAAACTGAAAAAGAAAATTCAAGTCAACCAATAAATCAAAAAAGTTCCCGAGTTTCCATACGCACATTTTTGATTTTAGTATATATTTTTTTTATTTAAGATTTGAATCATTCATGCCTATTAATAAAGTTTCGTAAACATTATTTCTCACTACATTATTTTTACACAACGGCGACCGAGTATTCCACAAACATTCGTGATTCCTATAATAAGTCACGAAAAGTAATGTTTTATCATCTCCCCAACGCGCCATATTTGTTTCATCTGTCACGGACTGAGAAGATCGCATTGATAATACTAGCCGTGAATGATATAAGCATGCTCATAAATAAGCAAGTCTGTTCACAATGCTCCAAAGATACCCCTTCTCTATGGTGAATGACAGTGGCATGCTCATTACTAGAAATGTGCGTACACACATGCCACTAGCAAGGCCTAAAGAAGGTCGATACTGCGCATGCTCACGTGCCACTAAATAAGCATGTGTATCGGTAGCTTTACTTACGGAAATGTGTGATTGATCGGATTTTTTCTGATTGTTATGTGGCGGGGCGTAATGTAAAAATTAGATATGAAAATATAAAATTTTATATAAAATGAGAGCTTTTGCTAGTAGAACATTCCTGGGTCTGTGGTGTGTCCCACTTCATTGATCCTCATAATATTTTATTTTATTTAGGTAACTAAATATATTTTTATTTTTGAAAATTTAGAGGAATGTTACTGAAGATGAAATTTTTTCATAGATTTCATTCCACCGATAGGGCAACAGAAGAGGGACCCACCGCACACCCAGGGCCCTTTTATGAGCAAAAGCTTCCATATCGTCCCTGCTCTTTCGTCGCCTAGTTCGGCATTATTTTAATGCTAAAGCGGTCATCCTCGCTACGCTGCTTATCTTCAGGTGTGTGTAAGCGACGCGGCAAGGCGACCACACAAAACCTCTTCGCTGTCTCCGTGATACAAGGAAGAGGAAATTATAATCTATTTGATTATAATTATGACCATACGAGCAAAAAACCCTCCTCACAGGAACTCCCTGCCCTACTCGAATATATTGATAAATTTTGTATTTAAGTTAGTTATAAACTATAACTGATGAGAAGGATTGTTCCTCTTGAAGCTAGAGTAGCAATAAATAACTCATATTGTTCGTATGACAAAGTAAATAAAAATTATATTTTAACTTACCTCTCGCAATCATCGATAGATTTTGCATTTGCTGTAAATTTGTTTTAGGAAATGAGCCGCATTTCCAAATATGTAACAATCTTCCGATCAGTTTTCTTTGATTATATAATGATCAAACCTTGAAATACTCACCATCTATGAAATATTAAAAACTGTTGGTAGTCAATAAATAAAACTACAATTATTTATTGTTTTCCATAAAAATGTTTATTTAACAAATGTATAATTTATTTATTATATTTATTTATACAGTAGATACATGTTTTTTAATAATAAATTGATTCTATGTTATAACATTTTTACACATTACATACATACTCCCCATAATATGAGCCAAAGCTCAAGCTAATGGGAGGAATATTTAGAAGCTAAATTAAAGTATAAAAGCAGAAACTATTTAGAAGTAGTATTTTTTTTTATTATACAGAAACCATTTGAGACATGTGGGCAATGTTACAATTCATCGTTGTCGAAAAACAAGGATTCGACTTCTTTCTTAAACTGTTTGTATTATGGAATGTTCCTTTCTTGAAATTTCTTTTGCAATAACAATGTATTGTACAATTTAACTCCCAAGTATGTATAATGATGTTGTGCCATGGTCGTTCATAAAGATGGTAACTTTATTTGTCCCTTTGTTCTATGTCCACTACGAAAACGGATCGTCTGATTGGTGGAGAACGTAAAAATCTATGCTTTAGAAGAACGCTTACTTTAATCCAACTTGAAACAACCGGCCCTTATACAGTCTAAGGTGGTGAGATTTATTTATAAAATATTCTTTGTAAATTTGGCATAGGGAGTTTGTTTTGTATATTTTTGTGAGTGACGGAGAACGTAAAAATCTAGGCTTTAGAAGAACGCTTACTTTAATCCAACTTGAAACAACCGGCCCTTATACAATCTAAGGTGGTGAGATTTATTTATAAAATATTCTTTGTAAATTTGGCATAGGGAGTTTGTTTTGTATATTTTTGTGAGTGACGGTACATTAAATTCTTGAAATATATTTATAAAAAAAACATATGATAATTTTTTAATTTATTTACATATTTATCTTGAACCCAATACATGTTGGTTAGAAAAAGAGCTACCCATCTCACTAGGAAAAACCTGTGCCGAGATGAGCAGCTTACAATATATGTAGTGATAACAAAACACTATAAATGTAAAACAGAATATCGTATAACTATAAAATTAATCAATCAATTGTAGATATAAATATAAAATATGGATAGTAAAAACAAGTAAATATTATTGAATACAAAACAAATGGTGAAAGTAAAAAGGATATATCCACCCCCAATAATGTATGGACACAATTAAAAATGTTAGTATTTTTACTTATTCTGATAGAAAGGCTTATTTTTGATAGTCCTATACGATGGATCTCACAGAAAGAAAAAATGAATGACAAATGAGGGAATACTGTATTTGTGTCCCTTTCACACTTTCTTTCTTCCCGCCAGACGGGCCGAATTAGTGTTGCGCCAATAACTCAAGATAACTCAAATAATATAATTAATTTTATGTACCTAGGCATAAATCAATCTTACAATGAAATAAAGTACATATTTGAATACAAAAAAGGGAATATTTTTAGATAATTCATATAAAAAACTTAGTGTAAATATTAAAGAGGCACAAATATAAGGAATGACCAAAATAACAAATAGAAAAAATGTCTCTTTTGACTATTATGCTTCATGAATTTTTTTTATACTCTTAAATCTGTATTTTCAAAATATAGTCAATCATATTATAGCACAATTACCAGAGCCTAAGTTTACTAAATTTTATGGCTATAGCATAAAAAATCAAGATGTTAGGGTCTATCATGTAAAACATACAATACATCGCTGTTTTGTGTTATGGCTTTTCTCCAAAAATTGCTTTTTGTAATTGTGCCCATACATTATTGGGGGTACATATCGCACTCCTGCAAATATAGAGTCATAAGTCAAAAAATCTCAATTTTGAATTAAATTTACAGAATTGTTCGGAAAGATCCTATCTTCAAAAAAATCGTCATAACTAAGCTTCAATCGTACGCCGCTATATGGTTATGTGACTGGATTTGATTAAGCGTTTTTTCGTCCACTTTTCTCAAACAGTGTCATACAAAAGGAGTTATTAAATGCACTTCTGTCGCTGAAAAATGTTGACAAAAGATTTTCCATAATTTTTGGAAGCTGACGTGGGGGCAGAAAAAACTTTTGTTGATGATATGGTAACCTGTATATCAAATAAAAGGAAAACTACATACTACATCACAAAGTAAATCAAGAAGGGCCCAGAGTCTATTTTACTATGTATTTAAAAGTTAATACGTTGATCAGAATATGTAGAACTTTTTTTAAAAATACTACAGGAATCGGCCGATGGACCGTTCTCATTTGGAAGAACTCTAAATCTGTAGAAAATATAACCAAATCTAGTCGTTCAAAACCTTTTGAAGAATAACGTATAGAGCTTCATGGATTTTTCGATTCCTTACCTGTAATGGAATCTTTACTACCGGAATGATCCTCTAAACAACGGCTTTATTATTTCTATGTTAAAGATTGGTTCGAATCTCATTACGTGCGACCACTCTCGATTACAATATTTCATGAAGTGTTTGACATGAAAAATATCGGGTTATTTCATCCCAAGAAAGATCAATGTGAAAAATGTGCAGCATATTCTGTGGGCAAAGTATCTGATGATGACTATAGAAATCACAAAAAGAGGAAAGATGAAGCCATAAAAAAAAAGGAGATCAATAAAAATTCAGAATCAAATGTATTCACGGTAGATTTGCAATCAGTACTCAATGCTCCCAAATCTAATGTTAGTAGTTTTTACTACAAAACAAAGCTGCAAGCTCACAACCTAACATTTTACAATCTAATTAATAAAGACGGGTTTCATTTGGAATGAAGTTGAAGGAGGAGTTAACGCTGAGGAGTTTGCCAGTATTTGGTTAGATTTTATAGAAAATAAAATTTTACCAACAGTCTCAGCTGATTTCAAATTAATCTTCTACAGTGACGGATGCTCATACCAAAATAGGAATAGCACAATGGTACATGTTCTTCTGAACGTTGCAATGAACCGAAATATAGTAATAGAACAAAAGTTCCTTGAAGTAGGGCATACTCAAATGGAAGCAGACAGTATGCATTCCAGTATTGAACGGTCATTAAAAAATAAAAATATTAATGTTCCTGCTGACTATGTAGCCATTTTCAAAATAGCGAGAAAAAAACTGCGCAAATATGAAGTTTTTTATTTGAATCAAAGCATTTGGCAATATTCAGTTTTTTAAACGCATCCGTCCTGGTCGTGACAAAGGAGATGCAAAAGTTACGGATATAAGAGCACTGAAATATACTCCTGATGGTGAAATACATTTTAAATTAAATTTCAGTGATCCTTGGAGAAATTTACCATAGAGAAAATCGACAGTTGCAAAACCATTAGAATGGAGACAATTGAAAAATCTACATGATTCCCGGAGAAAAATAACAGCGAGAAAATTTAATGACTTGCAACAACTTAAATCTACTTTACCTCTTGATTATCATCAGTATTATGAAAATTTACCACACGAGTAACGTAATGTAATTATTGAGATATTTGTTTGAATTTTACTGGTATGAAAATCTGCTATAATATAAAATATCTAATTATTAAAACGCTACTGAATATTTCAATATATTAATCAGCTTGTAAAGACCAGGATCGCACTTTCTTTCAACGGTATTTTCGTTTTTTCGATTGTAGTTATGTATATTTAATTTTTTGCAGTGTTTTTATTGTCCCCTGTATAATTCACTCTGGTGCAGATAGCAGGTTTACACCCTAAGCCGACAATATTTTACTTCTCAATTAAAAGAGATAAGTGGAAATGTGACTTTATTTGAGATGATTTTTTAGTTTTCTGAATGAATACTAATTATTTGAAAGGTATTATTTTGTGTTAATTCAGTATTTTAGAATACAGTCACAATAATCTTGATTTATATTTTAAAATATGTCCATCTTTGAGAAGAAAATTGATACTTTCGCGTGTCTTATTTTAACGTACATGCTTGTTTGAGATAACTTTAAAAAGATTTTTGAATAGGAATTAAGAGTTAGTTGTATTTTCAGATGAAGAAATATTATAATTATCGACGGACAATGAATATTTTGCAATTAGTGTTAAACGCGAAGGAAGACAAGAGACCTCCTACTCCCATACCACGCCCATTAGGTATGTATTATATCCGATACATTCGGAATTACGTAATATAAATGTTAGTTTATTAATATAATACAAGCTTATAGTAGACCATACCATAATGTAGGTATAACTTAATTTTATACAGTTTCCAATGCTGATGAACAAAAGGAAAACATTGCAGAAGAGAGAGCCAAGGATGATTTTACTCGTAACAGTAGTAATAATGAATTTCCACTGAAAGGTACAAAAAAAAATTGCATTACTACATAGGTGCTTGACTCTTTTAAACCGTTTGCTTGGTCTATGGTCTCTTACCATATCTCATTTCTGTTGATATAAAATGAGGCAGGAAAATGAAAATTCAGAACAAGCCGTCAGTAGTTATTCGTCTTTAATAATCGTAACAGAATCAGGTAAATTGTAACTAGGCTATTTTAGAATAAAGTTATATAATAATGATAATGTGTCATTATTTAATGCTATATTGTTTTAACCCATATTTTAAGTTGCAATAGAAATTTCCCCGAATATGACATTAGGAGAAACTATTGACACTAGCAAAAGCAGAATTACAACTTGACACTGAATTGAAATCGGGAGGAACTAAATGCTTCTTTTGGCATGAAGGACAAGGACTTCGTGGTTCCGATGGAATTGGAACGTGGGTCTTTAAATTCATTGAAAACAAAATGTCAGAAAATACTGAACCCAAAGATATCATCTTTTATTCTGACAACTGCTGTGGGAAAAATAAAAATAAAAATATAATAGCAGCGATTTTCTTTGCAATTCTTAAATTTGAAAATTTAAATTCAATTACAGTTTTTGTTTTTGATTTTGATAACTTTTTTTGATAAAGTTTTTGATAAAGGGACACCCAGAATGTGTTCATTCTCTTATCGAGAAATGCATTAAACAGAGCTTAAAGTCGGGTCCGATATACGTCCCTGCCCAGTATGTACAAATAATCAAAGATGCCAAGAAAAAGGGACAGCCCTACCAGGTCCACAAGATGTGATCCGTCCGTCATTGCACATATTTTGTGCTGAAACCAGGGAACTTTAAATATTCCTTGGTGTTTAAATTATGAAAATCGTAATTTGTTTGTGTTCATGTTATGCTATGAAGCGTTTAGTGAATTGTATCGAGTTAATTTTTCATTCCATTTCAATAGTGATTTGTAAAAATCAATCGACTTTTTTCCATTCTATCATAATTTCAATTGTGCGTTGTATCAATAAATCGATCTCTATTCAAATTTATTCCAATATTTTCAAACGAACCGTGTTATTGTTACAATGCCGCATACGAAGCAAACGTAACAATCGTCCCAATAAAATCTTTGAAACAGCACAGGAAGCGTCACGTGATCAAAATTCAAAATTTTCTCGCGTATTACGCTTGCCTAAACGAATTAGTCAACGTTTTCGAAAACGTGCATGGTGAAATTTTAGCGTTTGATGACATAATCGAAAATGTAGAAGATAAATGTCGCGAACAATTTGATGACATTTATTTTCAAATTACGTTTTTAAAACGTCACGAAACATTGAACGACTGCAAAACCGTTTTTCTGTTGGAAACTGGTTTGCAGTAAGCAAAAGACGAAAGTCAAAACAACATCGATACGGAAAATGAGGAAAGTGTTTACCAAAGAGGAGATCTCTCAGATCACACCCAATTATCGAGGCAAGCCCGAGAATTTTGATCCTACAAGGAAGGGACCGCCACCCAAGCGTGACGACAAACCCAAACCTCCGCGTGGACCAAAGAGCTCAAAGGTAATGCCACCCAGTTTACTAGAGCCCAACCGCTGAAAATAACGAAACACTAAAAATGTCCTTAGGTTTTCACGGCCGTTCAGAATCTTCTGTGTATAGTTTCCTGGGATATTCTGCCGTGTATATGTGACCTCTCTGGCCAACGTTTCGGATCCCATTGCAGGGTCCATCATCAGGGCTGATGTGATGAGTGAGTGTTGAAGTATAGGTTAAGTGTTGCCTTGCAATACCGTACCGAAGTCAGGGTGTCTCCAAGTTTGTGTTATGTTAAATACTGGATTGCAGTACCGTGTCGAAAGCAAGGTGTGTGTCTTGATGTAGTGTGTTATGTATCTACTAACGGATGTCGGACTGTGCGGATCGTCGATTTGATTTATCCTGCAGCGCCGGATACCACGATGTTTTTAACTTAAGACCGTCATCCCTATTTATGTTTACCGGGTGCTTGTATATTTTAATTGCTTCTTTGACCGAGCGCGTGTGGTGACTTTTGGGCTTTCCTAAGATTTTCGGCTCAAATGAAAAATGGTGGCCCGTATCTAGAAAGTGCTCAGCCAATGCCGATTTTTCCGGGTGACCGAGTTTGCATGCACTTTTATGCTCATCAACCCTCTTTGAAATCGTGCGTGCTGTTTGTCCCACATACACTTTGTCGCAATTTTGACAGTCGAGCCTATAAACACCGTCGGTCCCAAGGGGATCCCGATCCTTCGCTGGTCTTAAGAGGTCCTTAACCTTGTTGTTTGTGCCGAACACTATCTTAATCTTCTGTTTCTTGAGCGCTTTGGCAATCCTGTCTGTTACATTATGGATATAAGGCAAGAAAGCAATCCCTTTGATCTCAGCTTCTGTGTTTTTCTCCATGATGTGCCATATCTGCCGTCTTTGGTATCCATTGCTTTCTAGCGCGTCGCTCAGTGTACGAATCTCCTCCTGCAGATGTTCTTCTTGGCATATTCGTTTAGCTCTCGTAGCTAAGGTATTAATTAAACCTCTCTTCTGCGCTAGGTGGTGGTGGGAATCTGCATGCAAGTAGCAGTTCGTATGGGTCGGCTTCCTGTAGACTCTGTTCCCGAGACTACCATCTGTGTTCCTTTTCACTTCTACATCCAGAAATGGTAGTTTATTTTCTTTTTCTATCTCCATGGTGAATTTTAATTTCTTGTGCAGCGTGTTGAGGTGTTTGAGAAAGTCCTGTAGTTTTTCTTTCCCGTAAGGCCAGATTGCAAACACGTCATCAACATACCTCCACCAAACCTTAGGGATCAATGATGACCCTGATGGGATCCGAAACGTTGGCCAGAGAGGTCACATATACACGGCAGAATATCCCAGAAAACTATACACAGAAGATAACGAAACACTGTATATGGATTCCATTTTTGGAATAGACGTATCAGTGAGAGAACTTGACACCACAACGACGTTCAATCCAATACTGGCCCACATAGGTGACATAATCCGCGAAGTTTATGTCAACTATGGAACGGACGAGAAAGCAATGGATAAGACGCTGTCAAAGGAAATGCTCAAGTACTATTCGACCGCACTTCTGTGGGGAAGAATAATAGAAATCAAAGTGAAACAAGCCCGACGTGCGCTGACGACCGAAGAGAAGGAAGTCCAAAGGTTTCGTGACCGCCGCGCAGGCCGCGCAATGATTTTGATTGGCACCCGATATATTCTGCGCCGACCGCTAGCCAGGATTCAAACTTTTAACAATCCACCCAGTGACAGTTGAAAAGCGTGTCAGTGTCCTTTTCTGTGAGAACCGACATTCTTCTTCGTGTGACATACAAATCCGACAAAGAATCAGTTCAAATTAGCCTTCCGGAAGAGACAGACCAACTGTTCCGGATTTGACGAAGCCAGGAGAATTGCGGATTGAATCGGCACTCGACGTACCAGGAAAGCTGCAAGTACAATTTGTTCACTGTGTTATAGTTAGTTTTGGCCCAGTGTATCTCGGGTGTCAGGGTATTCAATCATTATCGGCGGAGATTGGGAAGGAAACTATTTCTTTCTAATACCCGACCCGCGTGCGATGGTGGCGGTCCGTCCGTCATCGCACAGCTATATCGACTGGTATTCCGTCGAAGCCCAACATCTTTAATTGTGAATCATTCTTTAATCTCACAAATTTACCGACACACTGTCCACACATTAGCATCATGTGTGATACAAATTACGAAAGCACCCAACTGGTTGTAGAAGCCATTTCACAATCTACATCTAAAATTGTTGAAGCCATTAACTCACATCATCTCACAGGTCAATCCGGGCTAACCTTCTTTTACGTTACACTTGGCATCTTTTTGATATGCCTAGGTCTCGCCGCGTTAACATTCACACTGCAGAGAGGCCGTCCCGTAAGCAGAGAAGAGCATTTACTGCTCCTGGAACGCAATGTGCAGCCATAGGAACTGTGCTAGCCGAGGGTGTTAGTCAACTCACTTCATATATGCTTACCAGACAATTGTCTGCCCCTTTGTCGATTTTCTCTTTAAGATAATATGCTTATGCACCGACTTAAGCAAAATATCTCAAGAATGGAAAACTTGCTTATTCTGGCACCGCCTCAGTCTTAGGCGTTTCATCCATCATTGACGTTATCCCCCAAATGCTTCTCTCCAAATCGAAGAACATTAGCTTTCAATCTATGGAACAATCAACCATAACAACATCAACAAATTTTAGATCTGCCACGTTAGACTTTGTCAAGATTGTGTTAAATTCAGCTGGAAAACTCTCTGATCAACGAGGGTCTGTTGCCACGGCGCCGATACCATTGTGCTGCATCCAACCAGAATGCGTACTCCTCAGGACGACTGCTATCCTTTGAGAAAGGGCAGTCCCGACATTCTGTACTATAAAAACTCCTACCAAAAGTAAAATAGTCCCCAAACTTCCTGAAGGGCTGCCAGAAAATATAATTGTCCCTGCCTGTCAAGTTAAAATCCCTTTCAATGAGAAAAAAAGATCTGCAGCACAATCATATTCCACGACATCATGCACCATTTTTTGAAGACCTGTTCCAAAACTAAATCTTAAAATACTTTTATATCTTTTTGATTATCTATACTTCGATTTTTAAATTTAATTTTGTAGGGAGACCGGGTATGGTTGTCACACGGGTAGGTTGTCACAGCAGCTATAACGGAGAAAGTTGTGAACGAATGAACCCGCTGTGTAACGTCAAACTAGCGCGACGGCAACACCTCCCTACCTACTTCACCTCAGTCCGCTCTGCGACGTAGTAACGGCAACGCGTACGATCGTTTTTTTCGCATACCGAAAGTATTTTTTTGTGCATCAGTGTCGAGCCTCGTAAGTATATTTAAGTTTTGCGTATCTATATAACTTTGCATGTATTTGTCATGTCAAATAAGTGTTGTATAATAATGTAACGTTTCTTTTTAAACACAACATTGTTATAACTTTATTTTGAGAGGTTATTTTCTAAAACGTGTTTTGGGGCTGGTTGTCTCAAGTCGTCGGGGGCTTGTTGTCACATGTGACAACCTACCCCATGTTTGTGTACTTGCTATTTTGTTGGTTTTTCGGGCTGTTTGCTTCATAATAGTTTTTTTTTGTTTCAGAGCTTGTTTTAAAAATGCCACGGCAACACAAGAGAAAGTCTGAACGAGGCCTTGTGTCACCAGCATTGATGTTGCGTGCTGTGAGGGAAGTGAAAAACTATGGCAAATCTATAAGATCTGTAGCAAAGGATTTTGGTATAAATTATCGGACTTTAACAAGGTATTGTAAAAAAATTACAGCCGAAGAGATAAGAAACGAGACTGTATCAGTATCAACGACAAGAATAGGCTACCAAAAGAATCGTCAGATTTTTACCGATGAACAGGAACAAGAACTGGAAAAATACATCCTTCAGGCCTCAAGTATTTATTTTGGATTGACTCCAAAAGACATTCGAAAATTAGCTTTCGAACTCGCTATTTCGAATAACCTTAAAATTCCGAAGTCTTGGGAATCATACAAGCTAGCTGGCCCTGACTGGTTTACATCATTTTTGAAGAGACATCCTTCTCTATCTATTAGAACACCTGAATCCACCAGTTTGGCTCGGGCCACTAGTTTTAACCAACACAATGTCAAAACTTTCTTTGATAACCTTGAGTCGGTGATCACACGTTATGGTATTCAACCACACGATATCTGGAATATGGATGAAACTGGGGTGACTACGGTACAAAAACCAAATAAGTTGTTGCTAGAAAAGGATTTAAACAAGTCACACTTCTATTACTCTCATGAGTATTTTAGTATTGTAACCAGAGATTGGGAAATTTAGTTAAATATACTGGGTCAGTGGTAAACTTCATAAGAGAAGGTAGATTACTCCAGCCATATGGGTAGTGTCTCCACCTAACGACACCCAACGGTAAAATTACCAGCAAAATAATCAGCCATATTCTACCAGCAGAACATTCTCAATCGAAATGTAACTAAGGACAACACATGGATACACCAATATGACCTGAAACTAAAGCCCAAAGCATGCAGTGGAAACAAACTGCTAGTTTCGTATGCAAACATCCTCCGGAAAAGTCAATGCCTCAGTCTTCTGGGATGCTCAAGGGGTTCTACTTATTGACAACCTTGCCAAAGGAGCCACTATAACAGGCTCCTAACACTAACTCAATACTAAAATTGAGACAAGCGATCAAAGAAAAGAGAAGGGGAACACTTTGGAGAGGGGTGTTGTTCCACCAGGACAATGTTCCCACTCACGAGGCTTCAATCATAATGTCTGCTACTTACGCAGTCGGGTGCAAATTGGTTGGTTCCCTGGGGGGGTGTCAGGGAAAAAATAAAGGCAACCTTTATAGGCAGGTTAGTATTTGTCTTCATAATGTAATGTCTCACTAATATAAGACTTCATCTCGACACAGGTATATCCTGGTAAGATGAGCAGCAAAAATTTTAACATTGTGAAAATTTTTAAGAATAAAAAAAATCGATGAACCAAGTGCATACTGACTAAATCGTGCATGGGGACTAAATCTTTTACTGCCATGTAGCGCGTGAAAACCAGGCTTAATGTATCCCCGCTCTCTCCGCTCCTCACCTATCTCCCGCAAGCACAGTGCCGCTTCAGTACAAAAAACGCCGCAAACGCAAAACCATCTATCATACGCTACCGAAAATAAAAGTCTACCGCGAAATACCGAAATACAGAATCACGCGAGTGTTAACCTACTACTACGGAAACACCTCGCCGCTTGTCGCTTGGGATGGTAAAGAGCGACAGAAGAAAAGGAGAACCAGCGATCCCGAAGGAAGAAAAGGTGAGTGCTTGCCTCCTGTTCCGTCATATTGTCACATTATCTCCCAAAGAAAATCAAAAAATAATGTACCAAAAATTTCCCCCACTCAACCAGAAATAAAACAGGAGCGTGCGACTTAGGCCTCGATTATATGAATAACCTCAATATGAAACGCACAGGTCAAGACTGTACCTTATACAAGCGTGAGATTAATCAATCTCAGTAGAACTCTTTGAAAAGAAAATTTTAATCATCAAAGGAAAATAATTGAACTGGATGTATTATGCATGAGCTTCATTTATTAAAATTTTTATACACGGTCAAATGTTAAAAAGTATTGTAACTGATTGTTAAAGGAATTATGAATTCGCATTCAAATAATTTACTAGTGCACTCTTCCCCAGTCAGCACAGAACCGAGGGTGGGAACAGTCGTAAGGGAACATTCTGAAGAAACCATCTGAAGTGGTGGAGTTTTTACTTGAGAACGCAGCAGACACAAACTCTGCATTGTGTATATGCAGACGTATTAGACCACATCCCTGTGGTGAAGTATTTAGTAAAGAACGGGGCAGTAAAAGGAGATATATTAAACCATCTGAAGTGGTGGAGTTTTTACTTGAGAACGCAGCAGACATAACCTCTGCAGTATGTACATGCAGACATATTAGACCACATCCCTGTGGTGGAGTATTTAGTAAAGAACGGGGCAGTAAAAGACAGATATAGTAAACCATCTGAAGTGGTGGAGTTTTTGCTTGAGAACGCAGCAGACACAAACTCTGCATTGTGTATATGGCAGACGTATTAGGCCACATTCCGGTGACGGAGTATTTAGTAAAGAACGGGACAGTAAAAGACAGATATAGTAAACCATCTGAAGTGGTGGAGTTTTGACTTGAGAACGCAGCGGACATAAACTCTGCAGTATGTACATCCAGACGTATTAGACCACATCCCTGTGGTGAAGTATTTAGTAAAGAATGGGGCAGTGGTGGTATAGTATTTAGTAAAGAACAAGGGAGATGTAGTACCATTGCGCCGTCGCCTAAGAATTTTGATTCTGAATTCGCATTGTTTGGGCATGACGGTACTTAACGGAATTTTCTTATTCAAAATTTCAATTTGAATCCTAATGATTTAAAACGTTATTTCACTTTAATTAACAATACTACTTTTGATATCACACGTAGTGACATGTACGGTATTACTGATGCCAATCGGAAACAATTTGCTCTATTACTAAATAACGGAGTCAATAGAACAAGGCAGACGAAGTAAACCATCTCCAGATGATGAAGTTTTTACTTGAGAACGCGTTGGACATGAACTTTTCAATGTGTACATGGAAGACATATTAGACCACATTCCGGTGGTAAAGTGTTTGCTAAAGAACGGAGCGGATAGTACAAGGCAGAAAAAGTAAAACATTTCCGAGTTGTGAAATTTCTAGTTGAAAACGATGCCGTAATTTACTCCCCAATTTAT
This sequence comes from Agrypnia vestita, assembly GCA_016648135.1. Taxonomy (NCBI): domain Eukaryota; kingdom Metazoa; phylum Arthropoda; class Insecta; order Trichoptera; family Phryganeidae; genus Agrypnia; species Agrypnia vestita. The sequence continues at coordinate 21,187 of JADDOH010011260.1, read as the reverse complement.
AGAAGACTGGAGTATTTAATAAGTTTGATCCAATATTACATGACTTTAATCAACAATTTGGTTGAAGAAATTCTCAACTCAATAAAGAGAGTTGAGAGCTGGACTTTTTCAAGCAAATTTTGAATAGACATCGTAACAAGAAACCTAATGCTGAAATTTGGAGACAATGTATAAGAACATCTCCCTGTAGTGGAGTATCTAATAAAAAATAGGGGCGGATACTTAATCCGTAATTCAGGATCGCCGGACCACACTATACAGGACAAATTTAGAAGGGCATCTGCCGGTAGTAGAGCATTTGGTAAAGAACGGGGCAGATAGTAACTTTACAATTTAGGATGGCCGTACTTGACAGTGTATATGGCAGATGTAAAGCGTCTTCATTTTATCACACTGTACATTACAGATGTAGAATGACATCTCCCTGTACTGGAGTACCTAGTATAGAATAGGTTGGATAGCAACTCCACAATTAAAGTTGGTCGTATCACACTGTACATTACAGATGTAGAAGGACATCTCCCTGTGCTGCAGTACCTAGTAAAGAATAGGTTGGATAGCAACTCTAGAATTAAGGTTGGTTGTATCACACTGTACATTACAGATGTAGAAGGACATCTCCCTGTGCTGCAGTACCTAGTAAAGAATAGGTTGGATAGCAACTCCATAATTAAGGTTGGTTGTATCACACTGTACATTACAGATGTAGAAGGACATCTCCCTGTGGTGCAGTACCTAGTAAAGAATAGGTTGACTAGCAACTCCAGAATTAAGGTTGGTTGTATCACACTGTACATTACAGATGTAGAAGGACATCTCCCTGTGGTGCAGTACCTAGTAAAGAATAGGTTGGATAGCAACTCCAGAATTAAGGTTGGTTGTATCACACTGTACATTACAGATGTAGAAGGACATCTCCCTGTGGTGCAGTACCTAGTAAAGAGTAGGTTGGATAGCAACTCCAGAATTAAGGTTGGTTGTATCACACTGTACATTACAGATGTAGAAGGACATCTCCCTGTGGTGCAGTACCTAGTAAAGAATAGGTTGGATAGCAACTCCAGAATTACGGTTGGTCATATCACTCTGTACATGACAGATGTAGAAGGACATCTCACGGTAGTGCAGTGGTTAGTAAAGAATAGAGGATGATAGCAACTCTACGATTAAGGCCCGGTTGTTTCACTTTGGATTAAAATAAAAGTATGTTTAAAGCTTAGATTTTACAGAAATGGATCGTTTGGTGAAAAATGCAAAAATCTATGCTTTAAATGAAGTTTTACTTTAATCCCATTTAAAACAACCGGCCCTAAGGATGGTCACATCACACTGTATATGAAGATACCTAGTAAAGAATAGAGCGGTTAACAACTCCACAATTAAGGATGGCCGTATTACACTATACATGACAGATATAAAAGGACACTTCCCACGAATGGAGTTTAAAAACAGGGTGGATAATAACTCCACAATTAAAGTTGGCCTTATCACACCGTACAAGATAGATACAGAGATCTTCTGGTATTGCAGTACCTAGTAAAGAATAGAGCGGATAGCAATTCCACAACTTATCCGCGCGCTTGACTGATGCTAAAAGGCGGAATGGGTAGTTCTACCTTTTTAGCAGACCGTACTTTAAAGACGGGAAAGGTAGATAAAGCTACCCGATTTATGTATACGAATGTTATATATAAGGTCCAAACTATATGTACACGTATAAAAAATCTCAATATACGTTCACTGTACACTTTTGTCTTCGTGTCCATAATGTAGTAAATAATCAGGCACCGCTCTTATAAGGTTGTCTGTACACAAATATATAAACAAACATACACTAAATTTAATGATATTTTAAAAGGGTAATATGTCAATACATACATGCTTTAAGTTTTAAGTAATAAGAAATTGATAATTAAATTCAGATAAATCACTTGATTACTGAATAAATTAGTGGCCACACAAAGACTGTAGACAAGATAAGCGGTATGTTTTTTTACAACTAATGTAAGTAAGTACCTATATTATGGTAAGGTTCTATCTGTCTCGGTCTTATATGTACTCGATAATTGATACATAAAAGAGTGAGAATGCAGTATTTTAAAAGGAATTCATTGTATAGGCACATTTTGCTAGAATGAAGTTTGTCATACAACGTGAATTTTAATGGCATCCCTCGCAGTAAAGCCTTTAAAATTCAGTGAAAAAAAAGTGATACGGAGGAAGAGGAAGTCGGGGAATAGTCTGAAATAGACAATCCACCAGATATCAAACCATTTTTAGGTCACGTTGGTGTTGGTGTACTATCAAGCGATCCTGAAAACATAATGGAAAATTGCTTAAAATTGTTTTATTGGAGATGATTTACTCGAAATTATGGCAGAAGAAAGTAATCGATACCGTATTCAAAACGAATCGCGGATCAAAAAAATGAATAAATCCATCAAATGGAAGCCTAAAAGCCTTGTAGAGATGAAAAAAAAATGTTAGGATTGATTTTACTTACGAGACAAGTTTGAAAAGATATTAGAGATGAATATCGGTCAACAGATCCAAGTATTGAAACTATATTCTAAAATAATGAGTCAAGATCGTTTGACAAATATGGCAACCGTGCCACTTTTCTAATAACGAGAACATCACGGATTCCAGCAATTGCCTCGAAAAAAATTAGGCCAATTGTGACATATATCTTTTACCAAAGTTTTCTTCAGTCTACAATCCTTAAAGAGAACTTTCTCAAGATGAAAGTATATATTATACCGTGGCGGGGAAGGCTTTCTTTTAACCCCTATAGTGCGGGAGGCTACAATAGGAGCCTGAGAAATTATGTCCTGCGGGACGGGAGACTACATATGCAGCTCGGACAAAATATTCACTTTCATCTTCAACTATCATGTAAATTTGTTACTAAAAGACCGAAGTAAAAGTGTTCAATCAATAGCTTCCTGTATTTTCTGAGGCCTGATGAATCTAGATCATAATTTTTACAAGGGGATTTAAATATAAAACCTTTTTTTGTTGGATGTATCTGTAAAGATTTCACGGAGCGGAACGGCCGACACACACACTGTTGCATTCGCACAGCTATGTGGAGGTCGCCGCATTACGTCGTGTCGGTACACGTATTTAATGTTAATGTTTGTTTATCTTCGGGTGACTGTTATTTTGTGAGATTCACTTGTTTTTGTTTTAGTTTTACTTTGTAACGAACGGGTTCGTTACTAGCATTAAATAAAAGAAAGAAAATAATATTCGGTGTTTAATACAATAGTACATACTTATCTTTTGAGTTTTTGTAGGTAAGTAATTCATCGGTAAAATTCAGAATAACCTTGAACTTATTTCACGCTTGGCTGAACGTAAATATGCAAAGTCGGATGTGGCCGAGCTCGATGGGAAGACAATAATAAAAACTGAAATAAACATAATCGCCGCGTCCCTTTCCCCCTCAAAGACACAATTAATAGGCAATAATAAAAATAATGCAAGTATCGAGACCAACTCAAATTTAACCATAGAAATTTGCCAGCATAGTGCAGCTGACGCAAGAAGTCATCCGGGTACCTTCTCGAACATCTCACTTAGGGAGAAATTATAATAACATTTTTACACCGATCCGGATATTAATTTGTCACAGCAAAAATTAAGATCTAAGAATCGTTTTGAGTCGACAGCGGCACAATTAAAATTTAGGTCATCTGTAAAAAGGGCATGTTCTCCACTTAAGGGGACGCGCGATGATTACCAACCTGATTGCTTGAACCTAGCTGTTCGAAAAGTTAGCGTAATTCGGATACAAGTCGGAACGATCTCTCCGACTGATCTTCCAAGTTTGAACCAGTCTGGAAGCGACCTGTGAATCGTAACCGCGGGGGCGTTTGCCCCCGGGGGGGCATATATATTATCACTTAGTACCGGAGGCGTCCTATGTATCTTAGTAGTAAACCCTGATGGTGTGATAATTTTTTCTGGGCTCACAGTATAGCAAATAGGGGTCGCCAGATATGCCATCTGCAATACTCGCGCCATTACGCATCCGTCCGCGCCATTACACATCCGTCCGCCGCCGCTTTCGCCCGTTCGTTCATTGTTTTAAAAGTTACGCACTCCTGTTTTTACGCTTTATTCATTTACTGTTATATTTTGATCATTATCTTTATTATTACTCCATTGTTATTGTTTTTTTTACACCATTTTTATAACACCGTTATGTCCCAACTGCAAAGAAAATCGATAACAATTTCAAACAAATTAACAATTTTGGAGCACTTCGATAAACACAACGGGACACTTGTGATTTGGCGAAAGAATTGGACATTTCAGTGTCAACATTAAATACTATAGTGAAAAATAGAAATGCGATGGCATGGAAGAAAGCGTTAAACAGTGTGGTGGCTCAGCATCAAAAAAGAGGAAATATTCGCGGACCTCGCAATATGATGAATTAGAAAATGAACGAAGTGGTTTCTGTCTGCGAGATCCGACAACATTCCCGTTGGTGGTGTCGTGCTGGGAGAGAAGGCTTTACACATTGCAGTCAGAATGAAGATTCCAGATTTCAAGGCCTCCAATGGATGGATCGATCGATTTAAGTATCGCCACAACTTGGTGTACAAAAATGTTTGTGGTGAAAGTACCAGTGTCGACGCAGTGTCAGTGTAGAATATTGGAAACGGGTGAATGTTCCGGCATTGATTGCGGGCTACGAGCTGAAAAATATTTTTAATTGTGATGAAACGGCTTTGTTTTTTAATGTTTTGCCTTCGAAAACATTGACGTTTAAAGGAGAAAATTGTCACGGCGGCAAACTCAGTAAAGCCAGAATGACTATCCTTCTGCTGGCCAATTTACAAGCTTACAATGGTTACAATCTGTACTTAATGCCACCGCAAGACTCATTACCGGCGTTTCAAAGTTTGCGCACATCCCACACCATCTTCAAAATCTTCACTGGCTTAAATGTCCAGAGAGGATTGAATATAAGCCTTACAATATTTAAAGCTATTCACAACATGGTCCCTCAGTACATAACCAACTTTTGCATTCCATTCTCCACAAATAACAGACAACTAATACTTCGCTCAGCATCATTATACTTTTGCCAATATCACAGAATCACATTCCTTCCCATATGAACTCACACTTTTATAAATGAATCGGTATTCTGAATCGACCACAGCAAGTAATACAAAAGAGAAATACTCTTTGTAATTAAAAAAACATAGAACCACTCTTGGATGGTTTTATAATTCTGATGTGTTCTCCATCTACAGCCCCAAGACAATGAGGAAAGTTAGCTTTTACTTCAAATTTATTGGTAAAAGACCTGGATCTACTGCTAAGAGGTGGACACCTTGTGTGCACGAAGAGCAGTTGATGTTTTTAAAAAATATTTATGAGCCCAGACCCACAGAAGAGTCAATTCGGAAGTCAAGCAGCGAAACTGAAGGAAATTTGTTCAACTGATAAAAATGAGTTTCGTTCACCTTCCACTTGTAGGAGCATAAAAGACAAAGAGATTGGTGAAAAGATGGCTAAATTTCTGGACTCCAGGATGAAACCGGAAAAAGAAAACCCAAATTTATTATTTTTCAAAGGAATACTACCTGCCGTGGACTCGTTCACGATGGATGAAACTGTAGAGTTTCAAGCAAGAGTCTTGGCTCTCATACAAAAAATGAAAGGCAGAAATCGAGCAGGTTATCAAAGATTTGACTACTGACTGGCAAGATCAATATCGTGGATACTATACGCAACCACCAGCCAACTTATAGCCAACAATAGCTTTTATACCATCATCATCCCAGTCATCCTATCATTCCCAACGGATTTCACCTTCACCAACAGTATCCAGCGAACAATCAGCAATTTCACAGGATTCAGATTGTGATGAATCACAATCTGAATCCTGTAGGACCATGGGGGATCGAGCGGAGAGGGCGTGGGAGCAGAGGATCGCGCACTCTGGATGCACAGCTACACCAGATGCAGTGGCTTCAGTCCGTAGGAACGATAGGTAATCAATATAGGGCCACGGAACATAGTATGTTTAGCAATTGCACCGTAGAGTTTATTTGACGTGCTAGGTAGTTTTGTTTGCGTTTTCCATGAACATTCACGAACTTCATACCCCAGTATTTAATTTAAGTATAGCTTGCGTTAGGGTTACCACAAAACCAATTCATCCCCTATAGTTCGAAACAAAAAATTACACAACGTGAACTGGGGAGGTCTTGAATAAAGCGAGGGTGTTTGGAAATACTATGTTAAAAACCGTAGAGCCTACATCCGACGTGGATAGATAGCTTGTTTGCCTCTAACAAGGCGTAAAACTCAGTTAGTAGTAGGGTCGAGCTAAAAGGCGAAGAAGAGGATCCATCACAAATGCTGCCGGTGACCAGGAGCCTGGGCATATAGTATGTTGATGGAAAATAGGTGCAATTTACATGTTAGATTAGATATAAAAGAAAAAATATAATTACCATTTCAAAAAAAAAGGTAGAGTTAACGGACATTTTAGTATTTAAATAATTACAGTAAATACTATTAGATTAGAAACAGCTAGAAAGTTAGGAAAAAATAATAGTGTATCCCAAGTATCTCGCGCGTCGTACGACGACAACAACTAATGCTCCACGTCTTGCTCACGACGGTGAACGCTATGATTAATGAAGGATTCGCCGCGGCAAACAGTTTGCATTACGAACTTTTAGGACTGCGGACACCTCGCATTGCGTATGACTCACTACAACGAACTTCTCGGTCAGGGATCATCGGACACTATGCGTTTCGGTTAGCGAACAACTCGCCACAACGAACGATTCGTACAGCGAACCGTTAGGGTCACGAACATCTCGTATTACGTATGTTTCATTTCAAAGAATTTCTCGCGCAACGATCGTCGAGCACTACGCGTTTCGGTTAACGAACAGCTCGCCACAACGAACTTTTCAAATGCGGACGTCTCGTATTACGTACATGTTGCTACGACGCAATTTCGTATAACGTTTTGTGGTCATTTCACGATTCAGCCAGCGAACAATCCGTTACAACAAATTATTCTGAACTATGGGTATTCGGTATTACGAACAATCGGTCGTCGTGAACACGTCGGGAAGTGACCATTAATTAATAAAATTACGATTATTGCTTCGAATAACGAGCTATCGCTACGAATACGATTCTGGGCGGTTAATAACGATCCATTAGGGGGGGCGTACGATGTTATCGGTTAGTATCGACTAATGTTGAATTTTGGTTAGGGGGGAGTCTCTTGCCTACGGGGGGTAGGCTAAATTGTGGAAAGGGGTGACGGAATAACTAGAGAATATTAATAAATTACAGAAAACACGAAGAATGGACAACAGACGAGAGGAAGGGACAAAGAGGGGGAGAAAAGGAGGACGGAGGTGGAGGGGACAGCCGGCCCACCGAAAGGGGCGAGGGAGACAGGGGATGCGGAGCCCGATCTGCGAGCCGTCTTTGGGGGGTTGCATGCCTCAGGGCAGTCTAGGGGCGGTGGTCGGCAGCGATGTCGACCTAGTGTACGCCCTGACGATTGTCAACTTTCTCATACTGGAGCGGTTGCGCGGATGTTAGACTAGACTAAGCTAGATATAAGCGCGAGGTTGTACACAGTCTTTGAGCCCTTTGTGAGGGAGGTCCTGTCACACTATGGTAGTGGGCCACCTAAACACGCGGGCGGGGGCGTGCTCCTTAGGTTAAGATAAATGTATTTCCATTTTGCACCGAGCACCACAGTGGAGGACCATAAGTTCCCATGCGACAAACTCGCAGGTGTAATTAGAGGCACGCGGAAACATGAAAACGAAGGTTTGGTTGAAGGGCTGTGTACGACGCCGGGCGACGAGCTAAAGGAGTTAGGGGGGTGGCTAGGCGATTAGGGGGGGAGAAGAGACTAAGGAACCTAGGGGGGGGGGGACGTGAGACGCAGATAATATCGGGAAAATGGATAGACTAAAAGCAGTTACCCTAGGCCTATGTGTTGTTCCGCGCCAGGTGACTGATTCCTAGACGTAATAAGACTCCTGACACGGAACAATAGGGGGGCATGCGATGAATCACCTGTTTCTATAAAAAAAAATTTTTATTATTTTTATTTTGATTCTAAGATGATTTAAATGCTACGCGGGGAAAATTAAGCTAAACCCACCTAGCGGAGTATTGGAGCTACAAAAATTTGGGAATGATGAAACGCTAGTATTGGGAGGGAGTTGGTAGCGATTGATCGGATATAGACTACGGGCAGTCACTATTTAATTCTTATAAATCGTATTAATCTTGTGGTGGAGGCTAGAATTATAGATAAAAACGTGTTTGGTACAAATGGTTGGCGATCGGTGCCATCCGAGCGGTCCACACGTGTTCCCCATAAAATATAGCTAACATGTATTTCAGATATTTAGGTCGGAGTTGTAGCATTTTGAGCTATTAAAAAACCGATTAACGTCTACTCCAAGGTGACGATGATATTGACATTTCCACGAGGTTTCTGAACTATGGGCTTTTTTACTGGTTTTTGAAACCGTTTAAATGATATAAATCGTCATCTCAAGTGGACTCCCGCGCAACGGGGATAGAAAATATATGCAAAAATAGTGAAGGCAGGCACTAATTGGTGAGGCCGCGAAAGGAAGCGCCCACAAATAATTTAAAGAAATTGGCCGCGAAGCACAGATTAAATGTATACGATATACAGGGAGGGGTGACCATAACTGGGCGAGAAGCGAATAATGATTCATTTTCGTGGGTTAACGGGAGTCGGGTAACGTAGGCAGATAGGAAAGTTAACTATAATTTTATTATATTTATCTGTAGATTAACGCTCTGCAGGCTTTTACAACAGATAGGTAATTGCGCAATGACGGTATATATAGTTAGGGAAGGGAAAACGATAACGTAAGCATATTAATGGCACAACAAGAAAAGAAAATACTCAAATATAGATACAATATATTAACTATGTAATCACTACAAACCTGTCTGACATTAGCGTAGTCTCGTCAGAACGGATAACGTGTATACGATTGGCTATTCTAGCTCAGACTTCACCGGGTTTGGTAGTAATAACCCACAAAACATAATTGGAACAAGTGTATCTAGGTAAAAATATTGTAAATAAAATAATATGAATTTGCGGCCCATATACACACGAAATAAAAGGATAAAGCGTATGGGGATCTTATGGATGGATAGATAAATGAAACAAATATATATGGGAGTAAATGTAATATAACGCGAAAAAGCAAGTATATAAATACCAAAAACATAGGAGCGGCTACGAAGGACTCGAGGGCTTTCAGGGGATCTTTGTACTCTATATGTGCATGCGCATGTGATAACGGCACGTTACTTACCTTTCCAGTGGAAGGCGGCCGAGCCGGAGAGGGCGTGGGAACAGAGGATCGCGCACTCTGGATGCGCAGCTACACCAGATGCAGTGGCTTCAGTCCGTAGGAACGATAGGTAATCAATATAGGGCCACGGAACATAGTATGTTTAGCAATTGCACCGTAGAGTTTATTTGACGTGCTAGGTAGTTTTGTTTGCGTTTTCCATGAACATTCACGAACTTCATACCCCAGTATTTAATTTAAGTATAGCTTGCGTTAGGGTTACCACAAAACCAATTCATCCCCTATAGTTCGAAACAAAAAATTACACAACGTGAACTGGGGAGGTCTTGAATAAAGCGAGGGTGTTTGGAAATACTACGTTAAAAACCGTAGAGCCTACATCCGACGTGGATAGATAGCTTGTTTGCCTCTAACAAGGCGTAAAACTCAGTTAGTAGTAGGGTCGAGCTGAAAGGCGAAGAAGAGGATCCATCACAAGAGTTTTGATTTGGAAGGAATTTAGTTTAATGTTTATTACGGCATAAGCAAGGCTTATGTAAACTATTTTCAATAAAAAAAATTAAATAAATTAAAAAAAAATTTCAACAAAAACATTTAAATAATTTAATTTTCATTTTTTCATTTCACGCCAACTCCTTTTTACTGCATAAAATTCATGTCAACTTCTTACTGTGATCAAATATATATAAATTTTTGTATGTGATCTGCGTCTGCTCGCAGATAGTCTGAACGTCGCGTTCCCAGATCTTGGTCATCACTCCTTAACAGTTTCAATGCCGAAAGACAATGGCGCAACGTTTACTAAAAGCACATCTCGTACCTTTCGAGTCTTGCTTGCAGCTGAGGATCTATATATCTTAATTCTTTTTAGCCTCACAATATTATCCATTCGCTTCTTGGTCCATATTTTAATTTGTGGCATCACGTATACATGGATAATTATAATAGTGTGCAAATTAGTGAAATACTTTAACAAAATAAAATAAGAACGTGCGGAACAATGCGTATAAACTGAGGTTTTCCAGAATGCTTTAAAATGACCAATCTTAGTATAAGCCAAAGTATTTTCCGTAAATGAAAATATGTATTGTTACAGCAATGGAAACCGAAGAAAAATAAAGATGTTCATATGATCTCAACAATACATTCGTCTACTGTGCTAGAAAGTCACAATATTGATTGGAGTACAAGACAACATATTTGGAAACCGCAATGTGTTATAGAATATAACAAATATATGAAAGGCGTTGATCGTGTGTATTTATCATATTACTCTATAATGAGGAAAAAAAAATGGACCAAGAGAGTTATAATGTTTCTATTACATAATGCATTATTCAATTCTTTTAAAGTGTATAAAACATTAAATCCGATGAAAAGACAAACCATATTTGTGGAACTGATACGAATGTAGAGGAACCGGGACCATCCACGTCCAGAAATGTTGTGAAAAATGATCCTCCAGGGATTACCTGACCACTCGACATGTAAAAACATCGAGCGACAAATATCCACAAAGACAGTGCCGTGTATGTACTGTACATAAAAATAATGGTTTAACTAGTTATATGTGTACATTATGTGATGTACCCCTTCACACTAATGGAAAACATAAAAAGTGATCTCAAAAACACAACTACAGTAAAGGATTCCAAAGTGAGAAATAATATTGAATTAACAATAATCTACTATTATAAACATGGAAAAGAGAAAGAAATAATTACCAGGAGCAGATTATTGACCTCCGAAAAAAGTTATCACGAAGCTTGAAAAGAAAATTGAACCAAAATCCTATGCAATGATCCTAAAAGAGCAAACTATAAAAATTGAAGAACCAAAATTTGCTGTCATAGTAACAGCCGAAGGCAAAGAAATGACAGGAAATTAAGAACATTATCACTAAAACAGGGGTGAATGTTTTTATAAATAACATACTTTATGTAAATATTAGAATACTTTTTATGTGTAAATTTATATCATGGTGAAAGGAATACATAGTTATAAAAGAACATGCATGACATGTGATTAACTTAATATATATTTTTTAATTTTGGCGATTTGTTAACAGATACTATGCGTACCGAGGACCATACTGTGGTAAGTGACAATTCCAAATTTCATTACAAAATAACTAACTAAAACTAATTTTATGTTCAAACCAGGCGCAAAGGAATGCATCAGGACAGCAGTACAGATCGGACGGATTTTGGGATTTCAAGAAACACTAAAACAGAGATTCTTACGAGCGAAAGCGTACAATCTGGCGAGAAATCCAGAAGCAGACAACGGAGATGTTCAAATTGAAATGTTTTGCAAACTAACGGAATTTTTGCACTCGAACAAAATCAACGAAAGAGAATTTTTCAAAGCGACATTTAAACATTTTACAAGATGAGCGGGAAAAAAAATATTTTTTTATCAGACCGCCATCCACGCGAAAAACAATGATTATGGAATCTATGGCAGATTGTCACTTTAATACTAGAAAATTGACGGGACTGTCGCCAAACTCGTCTTTCAACTTATCTAGTTTGGTACATACAAAAATGCTTGTTACATGGACGAATGTAAATTGACAATCAATAAATTTGAATAATGGAAATTATTGGCAGGAGGAAGCGGCATGAACAAGGATGTAAAATACAAGGATAGCCTTATAATCAACGAGTGCGTACTGTACACGAGTGCCAACTTCACCACTGAAATTACGTAAACGTTCCGGAAGCATCGGAAGCAATAGACATTCGAATGACAACATTTAAATTTTATAACAAGTGTGATCATAGATTTTTAAAAATTGGCTTTCGATTGGGAGTATGTATAGAAATTTATAAACTGTACCATTTAATAAAAAATAAAAGCTGAAAATTGTTTTAGTATGTTTAATTTAGTATATTGACAGAGCACGAAGAAGACGGACCCGCGAACGAATATACTCTACCCAATGTCGCCCACGATGTCTCACACGTTGCAGTCTGACATTTAATAGCCGCATGCGACATCTGCTTTTCACTTGATTAATTGCTTTGAGAAGATGATTAAATTTCAAATGAAATTTGAATTACACAACTATGTAATTCAAATTTCATAATGCAATTTATTGATTAGTATCTCAACAGTTTCCGAGCCATAAACAGTGTCGTTTGTAAGATTTATACGCAGTCGAGCCAGTTCCAGTCTTTCCTGATACTTCAGAACAACCGATGCCAGCTGCTCAACCTTCTTTCGATCGAATCTTCAATGAACATTTTTCTTAACAACATTATAGGCGTCTCATTACCAAAATTACTGAGCTGAATCTGGTATGTTTCCACATCAATGCGCGTGTCTTCAACGGGGGAGATCATCCGCTTTGCTCAGATTGTGACAACCTCCACGTCGACAACCCCGTCTACTGGACCAGCTCGTATCACGGAGTCGCCGATCCACTCATGTATGTGAAATTCTCCAACATTGAATTTTATTGCCATTCTTGAATGTTCTCTATTTTTACCATTACACCCATATGACAATATAATAAATGCCTAAAAACCGATTTGACAACTAAACTTAACTTTTATTTACAACTTAATAATATAAAATTAAATAAAACAATAAAATTGTGTAATGACACCCCGAATGGTACACCACTCTTAATTGGTCTACCAGGTGGGTTCTGCATGTTCGGTTCGGTCGACCCCTTTGACCTGGGGTCACCGACCTGTAGTAGAGGGGGAGCCCGGAACCCACATGACTGATTTAACCTAACCTATCTATATCCTAACCAATATAGCCGATGGTTTTTGCCCGCTACACGCACAAGTGACACGGGAGCGGCACCCTGCACAAAAAGTTTAAAGGATAGCCGTATGACACTGTATATGACAGAAGTAAAAGGACACTCCCACTAATGGAGTATTTGGTTAATAAGGGAACGGATAGCGACACCGCGATTAAGGATGGCTGCATCACACTGTACATAATATAGAATCTCCCCATATTGCAGTACCTAGTAAAGAATAGGTTGGATAGCAACTCGACAATTAAGGTTTGTCATATCACACTGTACATTACAGATGTAGAAGGACATATTCCTGTGTTGCAGTACCTAGTAAGGAATAGGTTGGATAGCAACTCCACAATTAACGTTAGTCGTATCACACTGTACATTACAGATGTAGTAGGACATATTCCTGTGTTGCAGTACCTAGTAAGGAATAGGTTGGATAGCAACTCCACAATTAAGGTTAGTTGTATCACACTGTACATTACAGATGTAGAAGGACATCTCCCTGTGATGCAGTACCTAGTAAGGAATAGGTTGGATAGCAACTCCACAATTAAGGTTGGTTGTATCACACTGTACATTACAGATCTAGAAGGATATCTCCCTGTAATGCAGTACCTAGTAAGGAATAGGTTGGATGGCAACTCCACAATTAAGACTGGTCGTATAACACTGTACATTACAGATATAAAAGGACACTTCCCACGAACGGAGTTTAAAAACAGGGTAGATAGTAACTCCACAATTAAAGTTGGCCTTACCACACCGTACAAGATAGATATAATAGGACATCTCCTGGTACTGCAGTACCTAGTAAGGATGGTCATATCATACTATACATGACATGTAAAATGACACTTCCCATTAATGGAGTATTTGGTTAATAAAGGAACAGACAGCAACACCACAATTAAGAATGGTCATATCACACTGTACATGTCAGATGTAAAAGGACACTTCCCACTAATGGAGTATTTGGTTAATAAAGGAACATACAGCAACACCACAATTAATAATGGTCATATCACACTGTACATGACAGATTTAAAAGGACACATCCCACTAATGGAGTATTTGGTTAATAACGGATAGCCTTACCACCATAAGTTCTGGCGAGCCAGATCATCTTGCTTCCACTAGCGTTTGCTGAGGAGAAAACTCTTGAAGCAAAACGCAGGCACGAACGAAAGCAAAATGATGTAGTACGGATGAACTGCCAGACAAGCCGCAAAAAATGAGTCATCTCTCTTCAGTGGTTGCGGAATTCTTGGCGAAGGCCCCGCTCTATTCTACTAATATCGGCATTTCAGGAGTAAAGAATCGAAAATTTTCCATTCTCCTTCCCGGTGGTGGTGTCTACCAGAGTGCGAATTACCGTTTTACTCAAACATGACTAATTTTGGAAGCTACCATAGGAAGGTGAACGTTCCTTTACCTTTCTATTAGGAGTATGTATTAAGAAAAAATATTAAGCCTGCAAATGACCCACCATAACAGGTTTGTGGAATGACTGATTTGACAGTTGTTGGTTTCAAGACAATATTAGTTGAACGAAAATCAATTGTACTCAATTAATTAATCCATGTTGATATTTGAAATGCTGTTTGATAATAATGCTGGCATTATACATTGCAATTTATATTTTAACTTAATACTGTTTCAAAACTTTTATTTAATTCCTCATCCTTTTTCGTATTGAAGAGTATGTGCCGAAAAACATTTGAATCTGGGATGTGTTCTCAATTTTAATATCAAGATAAATATTCAATCAGCATTCAGGTTACTGAATTACAATGAATAAAGTCATCATCTCATATCATGTCATTGAATGTCTGATGCCATATTCAGCAAGCAGACGGAGATAATAGTAAAAGAGACTTATTGTTCTGTAAAATATTTACTTTTAAATGTACAGTGAAAGTGAATGCTGAGGTACATCCGGTGTGCCAACGTACATTATGTGACATTCTTGGAGCAACTCCCAGACATATTCAGGTGAAACAAATGAAACTTAAGTCCGGATCAGGAGTTGAAAATGGACGAAGTCAACATATGAACAGACCACCTATTCAAACCCATATAAGTGCATTAGTATTCATATATTAATAGCTTCTCAAAATATGAAAACCACTATTCGCGAGACTGTGGAGATGCTCTCAAGCCGTACCACGACTCCAGTGTCGAATAAGTACTGCGACTCAAGTGTCGAATCAGACCGTCGCGACGCCTAGTGTACCCGGTGACGAGGAACCGACGCCTCAGTGCACCGCCGACTGCATGAGCACCGACGCCGACGCCTGAAGGCGCTGACGAACCTGCCTAGCCAGAGGAGGACCAGGACGCCGCCGCCCTCCGAGAGAAGCGGCACGAAGAGATCCCCCATCATCGCTCGCCGCAAACAGGTTTCTCCAATCCAAAGACTTTTTTCTCTCCCGCCGAGTTCAACCGAAAAGTGTTTAAAAAGAAAAAAAGAAAACTCAAAACTTAATCTCGTCACCACTCACTTTTAGATTAAGACCAGATTGTATGTGCTTCGCCTTTTAGTTGTTTATAGCTGTGTTTCTCTCCACCTAGATTAAGATTCTCGTAGATTGTTAATTAATTGCCACTAAGCTTCATCGTCTGTAGAATAAGGTTAAATTTTTTTATGTAAACTTGCCACTTCCCTAATATATAGTAACTTGTAAGAGAATAACTTGTTTTGATTTTTTTATATCCCTTCATCCGCCTTAGAGATATCAGTGTCGCCCAGTCACCTGAGATTTGATTATACCTAGGGGGAGGGCATAACCACTGGCTCGCGTAGATCTGAGACCTCCCGGCTGGTTACATTGCATAATTTTCTGTCATACCCCCCCCACTCCGGCATATTAAATTTCACGGCGGGTGAAAATATTTTACGTTCGCTATCAGTCGCCAAACTCTACCCAGCTGCACATGTGTGTTCAAGTTACAAATTATTTTAAGTGACTCATCTTGTAATCAGAAAAGGAAACTATTATACTTTTATTACACTAAATCAAATCACTAAGGCAAATCTAAACATGAAGCATGCTTGTGCCTAACTGTCGCCACATTAGCTGTTTAAACTCATATTACAAGATTATTTTGTCTGAGAAATCTTCTTATCAGAAACTCTAGAAGATGGGCCCCTAACCGTGTTCTTTGACTTGCTAAATTTGAGTGCACTCAATGCATTATGCATTTACTCAGCAAACAAAAACTATGGAAGCATTTGCCGCCGTGACTTCCTGATCGACTTGTCTCTGGCTTGGATGAAACCATTGGCAAAGAGAGTTGAAAAAAAATCGTTACTAACGTCTCTAACAATAAAGAAAAAGACTTTCTATGTGTTATGGACGCAGAAAAACAAGCACCAACCTCGAAGGGGACGTCGAGTAATATAGTGCGCCGTTGTCGTGACTGTGAAAGAGCGCGCAATAAAAACACCAGAAAGTCTTGTACAGCGTGCAAAAAGTTAATTTGTGGAGATCATTCGAAAATAGTGTCTTTCCCGCACAGAAAATATTATAAGTAAATAATTTTATTGTGATCTCAATTAGAGCGTCAACAATTATGATTTTAGTTTATTGAAAAAATAAGCACATTGTTAAATTATAAATATAAAGCTTTTATTCCATATTACTACCTACCTAATAAGTTATTAATGTATTTTTACTTTGCAGAATAATTCAGAAAATAATTTCCACGATTGTTCAGATACTGTATTAAATTCAGGAATTCTGCAAAATCCGACGAAAAATAGAAAGGTAATGCCAAAAGATAAACTCGTAAGAAAACGAATGAGATTTCCAAATGAATGGTTGGAAAATGTATCTAAGAAAAATTACAATCTTGGTCTGCAGTATGTAAATAGAAAAGGCCAGCTTGTTAGTGCAAAGAAAATGGGTCCAGGATGCAAAAATACAAACTGCCGCTTAAAATGCTCAGAAAAATTAAGTGACAAAATCCGCCAAAACATTTTTGAAACATACTGGAAATTGGGGAACCAGGAAAAGAAGTGGAATTTTGTTTGTCAGTATGTGAAATTGGTCCCCAAGAAACGAATTACAGTTGCAAATACTAACATCCCTCTATGAACAACTTCGAGAGAGTATAACCTTAGAGTAAACCATGAAGTTATTCATGTATGTCAAAAAATGTTTCTACAAACTCTTTCAATATCTGATAAGATAATAACAACAGCTTGCAAAAAACTTAACACTGCAGGTGCCGTGATGGCCGGATTGAGAGGTAGACATCAAAACAGACTTAGAAAAATTGCTAATGAATTAAAGGACATTGTCAGGGAACACATCCTGTCCTTCCCTGTAGTAGTGTCTCACTACACAAGACACAATTCAAAAAAAATGTAAATGGACAGTGATCTCTCTATTGCCAAAATGCATAGACTGTATTTAGAATGGCTTAAGGAAAAAATGTAATATTTCAAGTCCTGCATCTATGCGACAGTATGGTGATATTTCTAATAATGAATTCAACTATGCCTTTGAAGCATTCATGTTAATTTTATTGTGGAAAACGCGCCAAATGCATTGGATTTTGTTTCCTACTTTGGAGTGGTCGCGTTTCGTAAGATTTCAGAGCCAAGGGTCAATACATTTATAATTTATTTTGTCATAAAAACACCCTCATTGTGTCGGGCCAGACATACGCAAGCTGCGTTGGTTAAAATGGCCGTTTGTTCATAAAGAAACATTGAACATGATTTTAACCAATATTTCTGGGTAATTCGGCGCTAACTACCGAGGTTCGTTGTGTTAGGAAGCAATATATTACGAAGAATTGACAGGTTACATGGTCTAGACCAATTTTCCGGGTACTGGCCGATAAATTCATTTTGTGTTAGGATAAAAACACATTAATTGCGACGACCGAAAAACTGTCTGTAATAGATGTAGAAAAAATTCCATACATCTCTTTTAGCTATCGCTGTCAAGTCACATCCGTTGAATTGCAAGTAGCTAGGACCTACTCTAGAATGAGGGAGATAATGTCTCGTAAATATCAATATTATACAAAGGTTATCTATAATTAAGTGTTCCTTAATAGGTAATTAAGACTAATGTATCAGATATGATTATTATTTTGTGCTTTTGACCATTATATTTTGATGGGGAAGTGAATATACCTACTTCTTACTGTGTGTTCTTAATTGTACTTTAATGCAATGTAGATTTAGGTTAATGTATAGATAGAGATGTAGTTTATAATTTGAATGTATAGATGATAACACAAGGTAGAAGTAAAATGTCCGTATGTAGAGAGGTTTCCATCCTTAATCTTAGCCTTCGAAAATGTAACGTAGGTTGTAAATATATGTTAGCTATATTAATAAAAAAGGTTAGGTACCTACTAAGTGCTAAGATTTTGTATGATGATAAAATAATTGTTAATGTAATTAGTTAAATAGATTAGCAGCCCATAGACTCCTAGTTATTCTTTAATCATCACCGAACTAATTATACATTCCATACTCCTATGTCTCGGTTATGTCGTTTTATAAATTCGAGACAGAATCTGGACTTCTTCCATGTAAATCTGTCTAGATTGAAACAATCTCTGATTGGATAGTCCAGATAACGTCTCCATCTTGTTACTACTTTCCATTTTTCCTTGCTTTTGTTTTAAATTGCTACAACCTTTATTCGGTTGTATTGTATGTTTTTCATGTTATATTTAGTATTTATTTACATTAGTATTGGATCATGTCCGTTTATATAAAAAAAATGCAATGCAGGGACTGGCGAGACGGACCAATCAGAAGGACACATGGTTATTCTGCCGCCATGGTTATCTGAGCTGCAAGCTACAGAGAAAAGTGGAGGAACATTGTTGAAGACATTGGCCGAACACATTACGGGGGTCATATTCCTGTGTGACCTAAGCCAATGCCTAGTGTAGGCCACAGGCATTATTAATACAGATACGGAAATATATATATAAGTATGCATATGTTACTAATCAATATTATCTTCTTCTTCATCAGCCATTGCACCCATCTTTGAATAAGAACTCTCTCAATTTCTGCCATCGGTTGTGCAGTCCACGACTGTCAGATGGTCAGCTTACCGCATTTGTGAACAATTTCTGCTTCTGCGGTCCAGTCACGGATGTGGCTGGGGCTTCCAAGTCCACCTCTTGTCCTTAGGTCCTGCATGACCAGTGAAAATCCACTTCAGCCTGTCTAGAAAATGTCAAATAATCAAAAATAAGATCTTCCAAAATCTTGAAATACAATGTGGTTTATATTTCAATATTCAGTACATATAAATGCGGTGGAAATGTGGTCACTAAGGCGCTTGGGTGGAAAATCTTTGGTTGATAGAGTGAGGAATGAACAAATTAGAAGAAAACAAATTGATGCTGGCTGTAGTGTGGTAGACAGAATAAAGAAAGGAATGCTGAGATTGTTTGGTTATGTAGAACGTATGAGCGAGGAAAAGATGGTTAAGAAAATATATGGGGCGAGTGTTGAAGGCAACAGGAATAGAGGGAGTCCGCAAAAGACCTAGCATGATCAAATACCACAAATATTGGAAGATGGCACTGTTAAAAGCCTCAACAACCGTAGAACTTGCATGAATGTAACCGAAGAAAAAGTCGTGTGCCAAGATAGAAGAATATGGAATTCTATCCTCTCTGCCTATCCCTGCGGTAAACGGCGTGGTGGTTAGTTAGTTATGTATACCCAAATTAAATCTACCGCAAGATGTAAATAGGTTTTTTTTTTAAATTAATTCTCAGTACACAGTGATAGAAAATTCCGTATGCTGTCATGATGTCAATTCATGTTACCATAAACCATTTGTGATTGTTAATCTCAAGAGTGCTACGGGAAAAAATGTAATTTTCTATCTGGTGAGAAAAATTTACATTTCGGACATTTGTGACAAATATTAGGTCCTTACATATGAAATTGACGTTTTGCCGTACTGGCAAATTTGATCTCAAATATCTTCTCTTTGGTTAGGAATTCCAAATCCAAATTTATACAGCTATTTACTCATGTATTTGTGTTTTGAAAATTATAATTCATTTGTTTTTTCCTCAATTGTTTTTTTCTTTGCGTCACTCAGTTAACAAAATGAAAAACTTGAAATATCGCGTTATTTACGATTACGAGTTCCACCGTGGCACCAGTGCTGCAGAAACGGCTCGAAGGATTAATGATGTGTATGGCGACGGTGCCGCAAAAGAAAACACAGTGCGTTTTTGGTTCCAACGTTTTCGTTCTGGAAATTTCGACCTGCAGAACAAGCCCCGTGGACGGCCGGAGACCAAAGTTGATAATGAAGAATTGAAGGCTATTGTGGAAGCGGATCATCGCAAACCACATCCGAGTTAGCTGCAGGCTGCGGTGTTAGTGATAAAACTGTTTTAATCCACTTGAAGCAAATTGGTAAGGTGAAAAAGCTTGAAAGGTGGGTACCTCACGAATTGAGTGAAGCAAATCAACTCCAAAAATTGACTCCAAAAAAGTTACTTGTGAGCGATTGGTGGACTAGTGCTGGTGTCGTTCACTACAGCTTTCTTAAATCTGGGCAGACGATTACGGCAGATGTCTATTGTCAGCAACTGCAAACCATGATGGAAAAGCTAGCTGCTAAACAACCGAGGCTGGTTAATCGCTCTAGGCCACTGCTGCTTCATGATAACGCTAGACCACACACTGCACAACAGATGGCTACCAAATTAGAGAAGCTTCAATTGGAATGTCTAAGACATCCACCGTACTCTCCGGACCTTGCCCCAACAGATTACCATTTTTTTCGAAATTTGGATAACTTCTTGCAAAGGAAAAAATTCAACTCCGATGGGGCAGTCAAAAACGCCTTCAAAGATTTTATTGATTCCCGTCCGAATGGTTTTTATAGTAAAGGGATCGATGAACTACCTATGAGATGGCAAAAGTGCATAGATAGCAATGGTACATACTTTGATTAAATAAATATATTATAATAAAAAAAATCGGCTTTATGTTCCTCTCATACTAAACGTCAATTTCATATGTAAGGACCTA
>JADDOH010011259.1:0-39190 GCA_016648135.1 Agrypnia vestita | reverse complement strand
CGCCGTCTAGTAATGACCACAGACATTAAAAAAAATACTTGTGGCACTTTTTAAAATACATTTAGCACCATCTAGTAACGACCGCAGAAATATATATCTTTAATATATATCAAAGATAAAAATCAAGCCATAAATATCGTGATATATATCAATACATATCGTGATATATATCATGATATATATCCGCGGATATATATCCTCGAACCCTGATCAGAACAGTTCACTTTACTGAACGAAAGGACGGCATGGGCCGCTTAATTCATTAATTCGGAAGTTTGAAATCAAATCTTTCATCAAATCCCAAAATCTATGAAATCTTTGGCAGTTAACTCTACTTCTTCTTCTAGGGAAGCGAAAATTTTCTGGTGAGCAAGTGAACAGTTTTCAGTATTTATTTATTTATTAACGCCCTTTAGGGCTTTTACAACAGATAGGAAAAGTGTACATTAATGGCATATATAGTTTAAAGAAGAAATAATAATAACATGTGAACATAATGACATAAAGTGGAAAGAAAATACTTAAAATGCAGATACAAATACATAAAAATAAAAATAATATAATGTAAGAAGCAAGTATATATACCAAGCAGAAGCATAAGAAAAACATAATATAATATAAATTAAAAAACAAAAAAAGTAAAAAATACACAAACAAATATACAAATCAATTATTTAAGTCCAATTACTATTAGTCTTTCAATAAACCTTGTAATATAAGTTTGAATAATATACTGTTATTGGCAAAGACATCAAGTTGCTCGTATCTGTTTGCTGGTCTAGGAAGCCTTTGCAGTGGGGAAATAAAGAAATAGTTAGTAGCTGCAGTTTTCATAAAACCTGCATGATTTCTAGTTACGCGAGACTTGACTTAGTTATGAGAGAGCTAAATGACATTTATAAATCTTTCCCCCATCAGCAATATTTTTTTAGAAAGTCAATGCAGATAAAACGCCGTTCGCTATTGAAAATCAATAATTCAAATGAACGATTAAAAGTGAACAAGTTCAAAATGAACAAAGGACTCGATGAACGACAGTTCATTTTACTCAATTGAAATTCCCATCTCTAGTCTTTTGCAAAATTAGTTAACATTATTTTACAGATAAATTATCAATCTAAAATATTCTAACGTATAACATAACTTTAATAAGAACCTGTCACTAAATAAGAATTTTCATTCACACAATACAAGATCTTACAATCATATAAATTACAATACAATCTCTTTTTTCACATATATGATATTACTAAGCATTTTCTTCTTTGAAAGGCTCTGCTAA
This sequence comes from Agrypnia vestita, assembly GCA_016648135.1. Classification (NCBI taxonomy): domain Eukaryota; kingdom Metazoa; phylum Arthropoda; class Insecta; order Trichoptera; family Phryganeidae; genus Agrypnia; species Agrypnia vestita. The sequence continues at coordinate 37,908 of JADDOH010011259.1, read as the reverse complement.
GCAACTTTCTTAGAACTCATGGTTAGTAAATTTTCAAAAAAAATTACTCAAAGGCAAAAATCACTTGAAAATTCAAGGGTATCGCGCGGTGTTGTGACATGGTTTGACACACGCGAGTGGTATTTGAGTCGCACTTGACTACAGAACGATCAGGAATCTACGAGGGAGAGGGAGTGAGAGGGGGCGGAGTCTAAGGTGGCTGTTACCAAATTCTTTGTGAAAGTTAAATTGAACAAACAAGAACTATATGGAAAATTGATTTGGTTATTTATTAGAGGTGCTTTATTATTCACCGCTTCCGTAATGTAAAAAAATTCTAAATACGAAAAATTCTAGTACGTAACATTTTCACCCTTGTTTTTAAGTCAAATTTATGATTATTTTCTATGAGATGGTTTGCGAATTCGGAAAAATTGTCGATTGAAAATATGTTGAACGTTTAATTAAACACATGGGCATGCCGAAAAGATTGGAGGGCACAGTTTAATAAGGTCCGTCATGTTTGCATAATACGCCATCGCAGCGGACTGACGCCCGCGGGCGCCGCCAGGCTCGTACCGAACACGATCCTCAATTAGCTGGTGTTGACCCGGCTGCGGTCGTTGCTGGCCTGCGAGGACTGCCATCAGACTCATCACCGGCCGGCGTCGTGTATCATAACAGGGAGCGTTGCATTTCCCGCAGCGGACATGCGGCCGTGTCGTTTTTCGGGCGACCGCGAGTCGGGCAAATATGCAGTCTGTTTGGAACTAATTTTCACATTATCGTCGTTACGCCGCTACGATCCATTGAGGAATTTTCCGGCTGATGGAGGCACATGAAAATTTGTACGAAAATTTCCGAGGCAAGAGTGGTATGCCAGGACGGAATAGTATGGAGGGAGGACATTCTTTCAGTGTAGTCAGTTTAAAATATATTTTTTATTTAAACTTTGTACTTCACTATTTGAGTTATTTATCACTACAATATAATTAATAACTAGCTTAAAAACGGTAGTGATTATCACGTCTTTACCTAGAATGCTAAATTAGTACAATGAAATCTCATCATACAACACCAACATAGATACATATATTCTCAATGACACAAGTCCAGTTTAAAAAATAAATCGTCTCATATTTAGAAGTGTCTCATATTCAAGCGTGTAATATGTGCTCTCCATAAACTAAATGTAGCCAATACACGGGCTCTAGCTTTGTTGACCTAGGAACAAAGCATACCTATGTCGAGAGGTAATCTTATAAATAAAAACCATAATATTGTTAATAAGCTATATTGAAACTCACTCTACAACATAATTAGTAATAATAACACTAGTTAGTTAGTTAGTAAGATGTTTTTAAATACTCGTATCTTATATTCTACAATTAATTATGTCTTATATGTTTATCTGTAAGGGTCATCCGACCTGTTGGTATACTGTAAAAAAAAGCTATTTTAACCGGTTATTTTCCGTACATTTATATGTATCCGATCGTGTCGATGCTTGATAAGGTATAATTATTGTCTAGTATCGACGGTTGGCTGTCAAATTGAAAAAGATCAGTTGCCAATTATCGACGCAATCAGATAAAAATCTCAAATAACGGTTGGTGTGTCACCGGTTAAAATACCATTACTTAAAAACGGAATTTTGTCAACCCATTCGGGTAGGGAACGGAGCCTGCTTGGTGGGGAGAGTTTTTTAGGTCATTAACGGAAGCAAGTCTAGGATAAGAAAAGTGTTATGGAATGTGCGGTTCGACCTATATATGTTTTATCCCAGTCTCGCAAGTTATTCGATACATCCCGCGACTCTCCAGAATATCTATTATTTTTTTAAATATTTTTTTTAACATTCTATAGAATCTCTCAAAAATTGTAGTAAAAAGTTTAAATAATTTTTTTTTTACTTTAAAATTATTTATTAAAAATTATCAACAATATAAGTCAATTAACATGTTTCAGACACATATCTTGTATTTTGTTATAGGTCGACCACAATCAAAAGACCATTCCCTAGCTTTGTCCGGTAAGAAGTAAGCGGGGGAAAGTTGCCTGCAAGCCCGTATTACAAGCCTCAATATGATATTCCAAATAAATATATATTTTTTAGTTTAAAAATGGTTACTTACTTGCTAGAAAAACTTCTTTTGTGTTCATTTTTTGCATCGTAACAACACACATATTTATTGAATGCACATTCTTTTGAATGCGGTCTAGCTATAGTAGTAAAACATCTTCTGAATTTTATTTCAAGTTCGAAAAATGTTTTTATGTTTCGCGAAAAATATCTACAAAAATCCATACGTGGATTCCATCCGCCGAGGATACGTATCTTGTCGTACGGGAGTTTTTGCCACCACCGTCACAGGAAGTCCTCCGGTCGGGTACGTCAAGTTTTCTCGCGTCTTTCACAATATTATCGCCTGATCTTATTTGACGTCTTCCTCGCGGTAGCTTCCCTTGAGTTTACCGATACGGTGCCGTATATGTGGGTAATTTGGAGGGACTATTTATTCTTCGGACACGTCCAGAACAGCGTATTCGAGCGATCTTCAGTGTAGATACGACAAATGATTCGTCATACAAAATCTTCAATTCACGGTTCCACTCGATTCTCTACTACGCAGTTTCCTTTAAGAGTATACAAAGTAGTGATGGGTCCGCTCTGCACTAACTACTACAATGTAGTACTACATTACATTGAAGTGTAGTGCACCTTTTGAAGTGTAGTGCACGCTACAAACTACACTCACTTCAAAATTATTGAAAGTACATATTGCAAATAGTACACTTCATTTTAAAGCGAACACTACAAAGCACACACATTTCAAAGTTATTGAAAGTACGAGTTTATACTTCAAATAGTACATTTTTATGTGAAATTTTTGGGAAGTCGATGTAGATAAATGAAGAAATTTTTGGAAATCGAAACAACCCTCTCCATGTTTGAAAAATTTTGGGAATGTAGAAACCTTTGAAAACGGAACCCCCCCCCATGATTTTGAAAAATTCCCAGTAGCACACTTTTCAAGAAGCACTTCTTGTAGGTCAATACAATTTTGTAGTACTACAATTAGTTCACTTCATTATTACTACAATTTCGTAGTACTACAATTAGTTCACTTCATGTAGTTTTTACTATAAATGTACACTTTATAGTCTTCAAACTGGTGAATGTGTATGTGTTGTAGTCTTCATTTTGAAATGTAGTTTTTCCCTTCGCTAATATACAGCTCCAAAATTATTTTGTACCTTCCTGTCTAGATATTTAACATACTTTGTTGTTTTACTAGTTTCGCTACCGTATAATTACAATTGTTTATAGTTTTATAAATAATGAAATTGAACTTACGAGGAACTGCACATAATCCAAGATTTTCTGAAAGATTTGGACGTTTTTAGAAAAGTCTGGTCAGTCGAATGCCCGAGTACATGCAGGAAGATTCTAGAGAGAACTTTTCCTATAAAAGCGCTGCGCATGGAACGCAGAATTCAGACGAGTTTGACAACTAGCGATAACTTAGATAACGATAGATAAGCGAACTGTGAAACCGGAAAATAGAAAAACGGTGTGAATAAAGTGACAAATGGAATATTCTAGCAACCGAATCAGTGTGAAGTACAGTATAGCGGTTCAGTTAATGTTTGAAATATTTAAAATAGGAAGTTAGCTTTGTAATATATGTATATATAAATAAAGTTAACTTGCAGTAAGGTATATTATTGATATCGTTGGTATATCTAGCAAACAAATTATCGTAATTGGCGACTGGTGAAACAAAGACAAACATATATGGTATATATAAAAAATAAAAATAAAATAAGAGTAGGTAACAACGTCAGGCATAGCTCTTTGTGTAGAATTAAGTACGCAAGCATTTATACGACGTCTATTTTAGTGGACGTGTTAAAGTGTATATGTTAGAGATAAAGCGTAAATTTTGATAATTTGTACAATAACTTTCGATAATGTGTACATTAACTCATAGATAGTATACATTAACTCATAGTTAGTGCATACTATACTAGTTCATGTAAACATTTTTGAATTTTAACACTTTGTAATATATTCTTCTTCAAACACAGCAAAATTATTAATAATATATTGTATATATTCACCTGGCACAGCATGCCAAGCATACAAACGTAGACATTTTTTTCTACGTATGTATGCTTGGCATTTTTAGAAAGACAATCGAATTAGTATGTGCAAGCCGTAAGTACGATGTGCCTCGTACGCACGGCTTACACATACTTATTCGATTGTCTTTCTTAAATGGAAAGAGGTCTACGATAAATTTTAAACAATGAAAATCAACGTAAGATTCTTATTAAAGTTTGGTCGTTAATCGAGGCGTATTTCTTATATATATAAAATTAATTTAATAACCTTAATTTCTTCGCAACAGTACTCGACCGTGCATGATTTGTGATGTCGGCAATGAGCCAAGGAAATAACTGAAAATAAATCAATTCGTGCCAGAGGGTAAGTGCGAAGAACTCGGTCACTTATGACGAGCGCAATTCTGTATCTCGCGCAGATGGAGTGGTCCAAATTGCCCCCATAAAAATGGGTAATTTGGTAAAATGTCGTCGGAGCGGACCGCTGACAATAGTTTAGCGTCGGATAAAGCTCCGTGTCGATAGAGGCGACACCCGCGGCATGATAATGCAGCGGGCCAGCGCTTCGGTGCTTCCCCTGCCGCTCGGCCACTTCCGGCCGCACGCGGACAGGGCGATAGCGGTCCAAGTCAGCAAAAAAATAATAAACTTATAAAAAATTAATTCAGAGATGGCAGACCACGTGAGATCGGAGGGACCTCAAGTATGATAACGTAGAGGTGTTGCACGTATGCAAAAAAGAAAAGAAATTGGACATTGGAAAATATAGAACTTCATCTAAATAATGGTAAGGCCCTAAACTTATTTAATACATCCCCCTTCTAACCATACTAGCCCCTCCCAGCAATCACTTTCACTTTCCGCCTACCCCTCTCCCGCTCCCGACAACTCCCGCCCCATGTAATAGATAAAATGTCTTCTAGTCTTAAGTTAGTATATTACTGAAGATGATGCAGTAAGCATCGAAAACGTTTTAATTAAAGTTTGTGTGAAGTAAACAACGTTGTGTTTTATTCATAGTTATTTACAATGAACATCCACAAAGTTAATCACGAAAATTTCGAAATACTAATAAACTTATCATTAAATACCTGTAGTAACCGAGAAAATATAATTATTTTAAAACTGATGTTACCAGAGCAATGGAGTAGTTTAAAATATTGTGTTTCCAAACACACCCCAGACTGTCTTTACTATTCGATTTATTTCATAATTAATATATACCTACTCGACAAACTTAAATTTAATGCGTACATGTTATTACAGTTGATTAATTCTCATATATACACTCACTATATATTTAATCAAACATAATAATTTCATTGTCTGTCTGTCTGTCCCCGTAACTTCGTGTAACGTCCGTAATTTCGTTCGAATTCACGGCTAAAAAAACAAACAAAACGGCCGGAGATGGAGCTTGAACCCCAGGCCAGCAAACCCGAAAGCGGCAACGATAGTTGCTTAGGAGTTTACTATTGTGAAAATGAACTATTTTTAGCTCAATTTAATATAACACGTTTATTGTACGAGAGTACTCGTACAAACAACCTGACACGCAGCTCAGTGCGTTTGCTATGGGCATATAATATAAGAAATAAATAAAAAAATACATAAAAAGTCAAAACCTTTTCTTAAACTCAAACTTCGAGCTACTGACGCAAGCGAAATACACTAGAGCGAGAGAACATGATATAATTCGTGAAAAAATGACCGCTGCATAAATTATTGATGATTCGCTCTCGCTCCGCACTTTTGATTTTATTCGTAAATAACATTCGTTATTTTTTAAAGTATCCATGAATACACTATCGTACATTATCGATTAAAATAAAACATGTTTGTTCAAAATAAAAAGAAATCGAAATCGGCCGATTTCCGATGACTCCGATTCCATAGCCCTAAATGTTAAAATAATGATATATTAAATATTCTTTTTAACGGTAAAAATAATTATTTTTTATCATGACAAGATTATGACGTGAAGCATTATTCACATGACCTACGAAAAAATGGGGTTTCTCGCAATTCATATTTTTATTTGATGTTTGGTCATCAAAGGGAGTACGTGATTCGAACATGATTGGATCACTTACTCTCACACGCGTACAAGAAATTCGCTGCGGATTTCATTTCATTTTTCTAGTTTTAAGAACTATTTGTTTTAACATTAAAGTTAAAAGTATGTAAACAATAATTGTATCTTCGCGTTTGGCGTTCTGTTTATTATCTCAGTTTGTCTGTTTTTTCGAAACATGTTAATTTATTAATTTACTTATTTCAATATTTTATTATATCTAAATAACATAGTGTACATTACTTGTGTAAAAATAGCATATGTATATGTTACATCTGGATGTATACGTACATGCATATGTTTTCTGTCTATTTCTATGACTCTTTCTTATATTGTTTTAAATTCTGTCTCCCTCTTTATAAATAATTTTATATTTATTTTTATAAATATGCGCTGAGAAGCTTGAGGTAGGTGAAACCGGTTAGTGTAGTGTGTATTAATTATAGATTGTATATTTGTATTGTTGTATTTTAGGATATGTTAATGTAAATATGTAGGTTATTACAGATTGTATAGTAATAATAAATTGTACAATATAAAATGTAAAATACTAGTTAATAAACGGGAATGTCACATTAACTAACTTAAGAAAGAAAGAAATAAAATAAAACAATAATAATTATATTTGCTATAAAATAATAGGTACATTGTATAGGACGGTGATAACAGTTTTCAATCACTGATGTTATGCAATAACAGTAGCACCTACACCAGCCAAACTCTCTTGTCTCTTAGTTCTTCGCTAGTAGTCATCAATCTGTAGAGATAAATAAATATGTTTTAACGCCAGGAAACGGAAGCGCGAAATGTGAACCCCCTTGAACATTTGGCACACATTGAGCGCTGACAGGACGTCGTGTTTACTAGGATGCACGGAATACTTGCAGCGGGATCGCTCAGAGCAGTGCAAAGGTCAGCGGCCGCGTCTTAATCACATCTGTCACACATTCGTTTCCGATATCCTAGTTCCATATCCTGTCGTCATACTTATCACATAGACGAACATACGTTTTATCGCCGAATGACCTCGATACGTCGAAACACGTGCGACTTTGTCCGCGAGAACCCAGTGTGTGTGCATAATATAATATAATTTGAAACGAAAAATGTTTTTTATGAATCTCCAAGACCTCTCAAACGGGCTCTGCGCTTTGGCATCATAATTTTACGTAGCTTATTCTGTCTGGAATTTATAGGTAAACGCTATTATTTATAGCTTAAGAATTATATTTCATCATTAGGTACGCTGCTTTCAAAATCCATCGAACTGTTAAAAATAGTTCGTAATTGAGTTTTGTCGTGTTATTGAAATTGTGAACTTGTGAATACTTCATATAAATAAATAGTACAAGTATATTGATGAATGAACATAATGATTTCGAAGAAACAATTAATCTATTGATGGATGGTTTGGGCTTTTCCTTTTTGCCAGCATTACTGTTTTCAGAGTTTATCAGTTTATTAGAAATATATGCAAAAATGCAAATCAGGAGAAGAAAGAGGAGAAAGGTGGAGTGACGAGGCGACAAGCTGAATTTCAAAGTGAATAAAGATTGTACTGATCACAGAGAATATGGAAGAAGAAAGCTAAAATTTTATGGTTAGGTAAAGACAACAAAGAAAATAGGACAATTCAAACTAAACTCCGGTGATCAAACATCGAAATGGAGATAAAAAACTTCCTATAAAAAGGATAAAAGGCTAAAACGTAACACAGAATCAAATCAAAATACAAAGAGAAGGTAGGACAAGCCAAGCTAAATTCTGGCTGAAGGAAAACCTTCAGCAAATTGGTTATCAAACTTCGAAAAGGAGATAAAGGGCTCTCGTATAAATTCGGAGACCATCCAGAATAGAGCTTCTGGCATAAAAGATTTTGAACTTTGAATTTTACAGTCTTTTGCGTCTTGCGCTAAGGAAGTACTGCAGGTATAAGACTCAATGGATCATTCTCACCACGGTCTCTCCACCATTGTTGGAAAAGAGCCAACTGTGTATGATTTCGTAAACACGCGGAGTGTTTTGGTATCTTTGAACGTCAATCCGCGCGCCGCGGCTGGTGGAGCTTCCCGAAAATACCCGCCGCTGTTTACGTGTCCGCCTCCTCCGATACGTACGTATTAGCATCCACTCACAATCAACTGCGCGCATCATTATTTCGCCAGATGTCGAGGGTTCGACGACCCGGCAGCCGGCCTACATACATCACACAGTGTCTGCGTAATGCGGCAGCGCAAGTAGGAGGACTAGTTGCGCGTATGTTTATAAGGTGGACCGGGAAGTTACACGCCATCAAAGATTTCCGCGAACGCACATTATCTGTTGTGAAAAGTGTTATGGACTGAGTATATCACTGCCTATAGTATCCCAATGTACAATCGTTAGTTAACTCGGAGGAAAAATAAAAGCACTGCCTTCTAAAATGTAGAAGAATAGAAAATTAAGGCAGGGTTCTACATGAAAAAATGGCTATGTTTATGAATTTTTCATGAAGTTTATATATAAAGATATTGATGTAAGGATTGTTAGGCTTAATAAATGCACTCTTGGAATACATTTAAAAAAAAAAATTATATATTTTATGCACTTTTAACATACAAAAACATATTTTGAATACAACGCCTCGAATAGTACGAGGGGTCTGCGCTGAACCTGCGCTGGTCTGTGTTGAAATTACAAAAATGGGCCATCTAAAACAGTAAATTTTGAATTTTAGGATTCAACATATCACTAATAACCGACTGAATTTTTAGTGTTTTACTATTTTTTTTTGACAAAAAGCAGTTAAAAAACATGCATTTTTTTTCTTCCTTTTTTTGGTCGCCATTTTGTTATTTTTGCATGCACATTAAAAATTTTAGTTCAGTCGGTTGCTAGTGATATATTAAATGTTAAAAAACTCTTTTTTGATCAGTATTTTCATTCAAAATATTTTGAGTTTGTTTCAAATTTTCCAGAATACAATACAGTTACTGAAGGTTTACCTTCAGCCAGAACCTGGCTTGGCCTGTCCTACCTTTCCTGTGTGTCTTACGACATGATTGTGTGGTCTCCTCATTACGTAACCATAACATCATAGCCAAGCTTCTCCCATCTCCTCTGCGGTCGGTACACGTATTCACTCTGAAATCCAGCATGTCACTCATACTGCTCAACATCAAGACATACAAAGGCTGTCCACTATCACCACGAACGTACATATATACATAGCGATGAATCGTGTACATGCAACGTGATTGAGAAAAAATTGAGATGCAACGTGATAAAACAGAATTACTTTCAGATTAACAAATTAATTATGTTTAAAATTATACTTTTTAAGAGTCCTCCAAGGTAGTGTACCTGATACAGGCGGTTACATTTCAATGGAAAGCGGTTTGTTAAGGGGGGGGGTAAGGTTTTTAACTTTTTTTTTGCATTTTATTTTTAATTTTTTAATGAATGTGTAACATCGTAAGAATATTGTGTCAAAATTTCAAGTCAATCGGAGCAAAATTGACGAAATTATGAACATTTGAGCGATACTCAGACTGATTTTCTATACCTGCTCGGGCAGCTAAGAGACGCGCTCACCTGAGGACTACCGGACGTGCTATTTGCATTGGAAGAGTTTTGCGTAGACAAGGACAAACAGATGCTGATGATGAAAGCTCTTTGCCGTGTGAACATGGCATCGACAATTATGTGTTAGTATAAAATAAGTGTTGAGATTTATTTTGAATTTTACAGTGTGCAAAACTTTAAATCGTTTTCCCCACATCTCACGTTTTCAAAGTCGGTGTCCATCATAACTTCAAAACTCCTACACCGATCCTTTTGGAATTTTGAATACTATTTTTGTACATAATTTACGAGGTAACGCTGTCGAGTTTTTTTCAAATTTGTTATTAATTTTTATTTTTTAATAACAAATTAGTCGATATTTTTCGCAAAAAATCGCGTTTTTCCCTTCAAAGTGTTCCAAAAAATTGAAAAATTGAAATTTCAAAAAACCCTCCCAGCGTTACCTGGGAAAATCTATTATCTAACGAATGAACTTTGATTTTTTGATTTCAGATGATTTAGCACCAAGTTATGATGGACACCGCAATTCTACTTTTTTCCGAGACACGTCCGAATAATTGCTGCCATTGCCGTATTTCTTAATATTTCGTCTTGAAAATTTTACACAATATTCTTCAAATATCATACTTTAATGTACTATTGGTTTTAATAAAGAGATTTTAACTGTGTCGTCACAAAAAATTAACAAAAACATGCCTTTTTTTGAACGAATTAACCTTACCCCACCCTTAAGAGTTAAAAAATATTCACTATTAGTAACATGCAGCACAAATTGTATACACTTTAAATATTACACTACTAAACTTTAACTATTTTGGACCCAAATTACTTAATTGCATGCTAGATGAATTTAAGCAACCTGGGCTAAACACAATTTACAACAACATAAAATACAATATAAAACAGTGGTCCGAAACAAGGGGAGAGATAAAATAGCTACACTTACCCAAGCACACTAACACACTATAACCTCATATATAATATATTTTTTTACGTTACTTCAATATATAAAACTTCATCAAATACAAATAATTATTTTACTCTATATCTACATACTATGTTTTGTATATACATACCATTGTAAACTATGCCTATCTCAACACAGATATTCCTAGTGAGACAGGGACAGTTCAACCAAAAATTTTATACTCAACTTAAATAGAAATAAATAAATAAATACACTGATCATATACAATCACATACGCATATTATATCAAACTATACTAACTAACTGTATACGCACAGTATATACACTTGAATCACTACACTGATTATATGCATAACATACATAATATTATTTTATTATTATAATACGTATAGATGAATTCCTTGTCTGACAGCAAACGTGGCTGATGACGACTGGAGCCGAGTATACACGATTCAGCGTCACCGACCCGAGCGTGACGGCTCACTTTCATTCACTGTTCAGAAGGAAAGCAAAATGCGCCGAAAGAAGTTTTCACTTAAAAAATCGCCGAACAAGTATTGAGCGCGTGGGTTCCAAGGTCAACGAAGTAAGATTAACATCAACCAGTTATTCTCCACAGCCCCTAAATCATAAATTGTTGACGGATCTAATAAATCAGTGCTAATCATTGAAATACCCGTGTAAAATAAATTAATTCACCCCCCAGCCCGGCAGGGCGCGTTCTATTATATCGGTAAACATCGACGTGACAAAACCAACTGAAACACTATTTACTAAATTAAACCGCGCAATACCTGTCCCGGGATTACACCTGGGTCGTAATTTCCTCCACCGTGCCTCGAACCCTCGAAACTATCGCAACCCCGAAATACCCTCAGATTTCTAATAGATACTACATTGTAATAAGGGTCATTTCAGCAAGTGCTACATATCAAATTTGGTCCTCCTCGACCGTAAGATCGATAAATTAAGATTCGCTGCTGGGATGGTTAACCCTTTGGGTTGGTACTGATTTATAGAGCAAAATCTTAACCCAAAAGCCCGAATTAATAGATTACGAAGTATTATTTTATATTACATTTTTAATAAAAAGTTATCAGCGTGTGTATGAAGAAAGCACTATTTGATTAAATTTTATGACAGTTTTAATTTGCGCATACAAAATTAATCTCTTTGCACATTTGCACAAGGCTCTCAATACCTCTCGAATCGGCGGACTTAAAATACTGTATGATAGGATTTTATCAATTCCTTTTGGTCCATGACAAAGTTTATAGCTTAATTTCGGTAATTCTTGAATTTGATAGGTACATTAAAAAAAACATTAATGGAGATGCGTAAATTTTAAAAGTATTTTTCCGGGGTCGCGGCAGTCGGTGACAAATGAAACACTTCAAATTAATTATAGTTTTCTTTTATGCACAACATCACTGAATATAAATTTGATTATAATTACAATTCGTCTGAAATTTGCACTAATTGTCACTTTCGAGAGACTTCCACGTATCTGTGGGACACATTAATGAGTTTTACAGAATATTCGCACGTCAGTGATCGCTCTTAATCACTATAAAATGCCCGTACCTCTCATAACCTATATCGCCGGTTGATATAACGCACATCGTCGTTTCACGTCTATGGTCTTTCTTTGCTGTCAAACATCTATATGTTCGGCACAATGCCGTATTTTTAAAGACCCGATGTTCTCGAAGTTTCCGGCACAGTTTGGTTATTTCTAAATTCTACTAGAATTTTCGGAAGACTTCGATTATGTGTTTTTCTTATATGTAAATGTCGTAAAATTCCACGTTGAAAATTCCTAATAAGTTCCATCTCTCTACCCGAGCATCAAGTTACAAGACTATATTTGATTTTTTTATATATTATATTTTATTTTTTAATTTAATTCGGTCATCCAACAGGGAGACACAATTGCTCGATAAGATGAAATACAAAAAAAAATAGTTAAATGTCTCCCTCAATTAAAGGATAACGCAAATAGGACATAATCATAGATAAGTCAATTTGACAATGACAGATAAAACATCATTTAAACGATTGTTCCAAATTTAGCTTTAACATAGACATAAAGGGGCTCGTGATGTATGTAATATGCATGATCAGGAAGGGGGACGAGTTTCTAGTATCTGCTTCACCATATGACGATATTCTTCATATTTAGTGTTAAAAATATCTATTGAATTTAAGAGGTAATTATAATCTGAGCATATGCGTGGAATGGGAGAGGATTTCCTATTGTTGGTTTGATAAAAAAACTCCCGGCAAAACTCTTTTATATATCGCTCGTCTAATTTGTTCAACTCTATATTCAGCGACTTGGATCTTTTCAATTCATCGATCTATGAATTTAAAACTATTGGATATTCACCTCGGTCATAAACCTTCTTTTTTTTCCTCTTCTTTAATTCATCTTCTTTCTTTTGAACCGACTTCGTATATGTAATTTTTTATCTTGTATCTTTCTTTAATTAACATTTTTTCTTTTGCCCAGACCTCGTATATATATATGCAGACGTATTGGTCAGATATCTGTATGCTATACATATATCTTTTGCACTTCTTTTTATTCTTATCTCTTGTCCTTTTTACTACGTAGATTTGTCCTTTCCTATCCATTCCTTATTCTCCTTTTACCTCTAATTCTTTGACTCCCATAGTTTGTCCATAACTTAAAACTTTCACTTTTTTTGTTGTTTATTCTATAACTCAAGTTATTGTTGCTTTATGTTAAAACACAACAGGTTAATTCTATGGAAACCTTTAAAATGGTCTCTATACTGTTCAATAATCATGTATAATCTCTTTATATGTACTGTTAGTTTCCCATAAACAAATAAATAAATAAAATAAAATAAATTGGAAGGGAAAAGAGGTACTTCTGTCTGGTAGGTCGGAATGGGACGTGGAAAGCTAGCAAGCTGGTGATTTCAGGAGAATCAATAAGGTTATGAATTATTTGGAAAAGAAAGGATTGATCTGACAATATTCGCCTGTTTTCTAGAGTTTCCAATTTATGAAATTTTATCGAGTCCAATCCAAATACTTAAAATTCAAATTCAGGAATGTTTTTTGAACGTTTTCGATTCTGTCAATATTAAATTTATATGTGGGTGACCATATTGTTGAGCAAAATTCGAGGTGAGGTCGACTATAGGTTATGTATAGTCTCCTAAATGTACTAATTTGCCTGAATGGCTTGCCAAGACGCATTATGAAGCCGGACATTTTGAATGCTTTGCCGACAATCGCATTCATCATTCATCGACAATTCATAGACCAATACGGGTAGAAAGCAACCCTATTGAGGAAGAGCCCATATTCATTCACTGCTGAATACATTCCATTCAAGCACACTAATTTCCGAGGAATTACTTATCGAAGATTACTAATGTAATAAGTTATTTTTATATAATCATTTTTATACACTCAATTCTATATTGGGCTAAATCCAAGACAATGGTCCCATTGCATATGCAACGAAAATGATTATTTCACTATATTATTGAATGTGCTAATAACAAAATGAAAGATAATTTACGTTTAAAAAGTAAGTATTAAATAAGATATTACACTTTAAAATTTCGAAAAATGCACTACATATTTTGACATTTCATAGGCAATATATGAGGTTAGGTTAGTTTATTAGGTTTGGTTAGGTTAGGTTATTAGGTTTGGTTTGCTTAATTTAGATAACGATTATATTAGTTAGATTAAATTAACAGGACATTAAATTATATAGTGAAATACTTATTTTCATTGTATGAACAACGGGACCATTATCTTGGATTATTCCCTATATTGTACTACTTAGATTAGTGCATATTTATGCTTTATACCTGCAATACTCCTTCTCCATACACGAGTCTCTGACTAGAGATAGTAGAATAAAATTATTCCTTATTTTAAATTGTATTAATTAAAAAAATATTGATTACATTAATTGTATATTATCTACTTCTTTTATATGAGTAATTCCACCATGTTTCAGTAAAACCTTACCATCGTCAGGGTTTTGTATAACTATCAAAATATCAGAATGAAATAGCTTGTTGGTCTTGTGGTTAGGACACTCGCCTCGTGATCCAAAGGTTGCGGGTTCGAATCTCAGCCCAGACTAGCAAGTTAGTCCTATTTTCATAGCACAAGCGTTTAGCTTAGTTTGAAAATAGTAAGAATATTGATGTGACACGTATTCCGTGTTCGCATCTCTATTTAAAAAAAAAAAAGTCTTTTGTTTCTTGTTTTTCTAAATTATTTGAAAAATTATTTTTAAATATTATTAAGTTCTCGATTACTCGCAATTATTGGAAAAAAAATTTAGAATTGGGCTAGTAGTTAAATTTAGCTGATTATTAATAATATTTTGTTTACTATTACATGCTGTACTAATTTCTAATGATTCTAAATTATTCAATATCAGACCAAAATTATTTGTGTAAAATAGAAAGTCCTAAATTTTTATCAAAACCGTGATCATTTTCTAGTAAATGATTTGCAAATTCAAATATTTTTTAAAAATGTCAATCTACAATGTTGCTGAAATAATTGAAAAAATGTATTAATTTATCTAAAAAAAACAAATGAATAAAAAATACTATTAACGAAAAATAAAAACGACGATTCCTTATCTGAGTATCTCGACATTAACATGGGCAATTTTAATTATTTCGACCCGAATGCAAAGGACCCTTACCGAAACGGGTTAAACGCAAACCAACGGTTAATCATAACTCCTCGGCGACCGGCGGGGTGAACTTAACCCTCTAGTTTCGGCGGAATTAAGTTCGCCTAATCCCGGGGGCGACCCCCTCCGAGGCCGTAAGATAAACGATACGGCTACTTAGTAGTTGGGTATCGAACCCCAAACGATATGTTTGCCTACGTTTATGGGTGTCGTGACCACTCTCGACGGGTCGTCCCGAGGTACGAGACTTCTGAGACTGTCGGCAGAGAGGTGACACACGCAAAATGCTTAATTAGGAGAGCGGTTTAATCCACGGGTTAAGCAGAACATGTCGACAGTTTGTTGATCGTAAATAGTTATGTTATGTTTATGTTAATTTATATAACGCCATAAGAGACGCTTCAAGGGCGCTTTACAGGTGCGACATCCCGAAAAAATGAGTTTTTAGGCTCTTCTTGAAGTGTTCCTGGTTCTCCGTAGATCGCAGCACTGGAGGCAGCTGATTCCACATAGCTGGGCCCGCAAAGCTGTAAGCACGCTCCGCAAACTTGGTGGCTCCAGGTCTCCAGGATTCAGCTGACCGCAGTGTGAGCCGCCTTCCAGTGATATTGTCTGGGATACAGAGGTCGATCAAATATTGTAGTGCTTTTCTTTTAAGACTTTTGTACACCATCAGAGAGAGTTTGTTTTAATTTATCCGCTCTGGCAGGCGAAGCCAATGAAGCTGCTTCAGCATTGAGGATATCCGCGAGAACTTTGATGCTTTGAATATAAGCCTCGCCGCAGCATTCATCACTGACTTAAGTCTGTCGAGCTGTCAGAAACCCGGTACCGGAATCCTGAAGATTCGAGGCTCTACTAGGAATGATGATGAATAATATAAACAAGTAATATGTACCGACCATGTTAAAACTTCTGGAAAGCACAAGAAATGCCACGAGAAATGTCAGACTACGAGATGACATATCATCTTTGGTGGGTTCGTTGATTATGTACTACATGGTAGATGGAAGATCCCCAATACGAGGAAAGATTCCCACCCGACCGGGAGAATCTTCCTTTGTTCAAAGTGTGATTTTGCGTGTATGAGGCGTGAATAAATATGTGCAGCAAAACTAGTAAAACTCAGGCAAATAATACTAATTTATAATATAATAATTTATTGAAATTAGGATAGAGACGACAGTTACAAATTATCAAGTATTTGGCGCCCTGTTCTCACGACATTGACCTTGAAGAGACGTCGCAGAAAAGCCCGAAGATGTAATTAGTACATATTGCACACTGGCGACCTCTATCGTAGAAGAAGTGAACATATTCACTCAAGTCCACAACAAATTGCATATAATTTACGACTTCGTAAGAAGTAATCAGTTCGGCCTACACCTTTGCCGTGACAGGACGCTCTCCTGATGAAGCTGAATAAGTCTTCAGCGAAACGTCAAGATTTGCTTCTCTGTAAAATATTTGTTTTATTAGAACACTAAAACATGTCCAACGACCTTAATAATAATCTTAACTCGTTAGAAAGATACTGATAATCAGAATACTAGTCTCCCAAATTTTCCATACAGGTCTAACACACTGACAATAGGACAAAAATAGCACGTTAGATAAATGCTATAAAGATGTGGTGTTGGTGGCATAATATGCTGCAACAAAGAACTCCAATAAAAAATAATTAAATGTTGAGAAAGGTTCATCTTTCCCAATAAAACTCCTCATTCAAAAGCGTCAACGTAAATAATATAAGCAAAAACTAAAAAAATATGACAGTTTAAATGCTATAGATACATAAGCAAAAAACACCAAAAAAGAGCTGCTATGTCAATTTATCGTATTATTTTCGACTGTTTGGATAATAATCGCATCCTAAGCATTTGTTATTTTCGGAATAGGCCAGAATATATAAAATGAATATACACTTACTGTAGAACAGCCAATCAGGAAAGCGTGACATTAAAAAGGTTAATAATTTTCCATCGTATCACTAACACTCGACACCTACGCACTTGACTGCAATGTTTTCGACCCATCGTAATTTCAGGACCAACGACACTTTATAAAAAAGCGGTAGAGCACGGGTCGGACAAAAACATTTATTAATAATCAGATAAAAATATTTTTTCTGGGTGCCCTGGTGAATTTGGTGAGTGTGGACGACGTTTTGTGACTTCCTGTAAGCGATACCGAAACGGATAAGGAGAGCGATACAAGGGAAGGGTATAGATGTATACATATGTATGTGCGTAGTTACAACGAGATAGCTAATATTTATTTTAAAATTATTTCCATGCGCTATGGGTCCGTGTAGGACTAGCTAAATCGAGCCCGGTTGAAGCCATAATAATATTATACTGATTTCATGAAATTTTCACGTACACTAACTCCATCATATATCTTATCTAACATGCGTTCGTCCCCATAGAGAGAATTCAGCATAAATTCTTAAGATTTGTCAATTTTAAATATATAATATATATATATATATATATATATATATATATATATATTAGGTCCTTACATATGAAATTGGCGTTTAGCCGTACTGGCAAATTTGATCTCAAATTTTCTCTTTGGTTAGGAATTCCAAATCCAAATTTATACAGCTATTTACTCATGTATTTGTGTTTTGAAAATTATAATTCATTTGTTTTTTCCTCAATTGTTTTTTTCTTTGCGTCACTCAGTTTACAAAATGAAAAACTTGAAATATCGCGTTATTTACGAGTACGAGTGCCACCGTGGCACCAGTGCTGCAGTAACGGCTCGAAGGATCAATGATGTGTATGGCGACGGTGCCGCAAAAGAAAACACAGTGCGTTTTTGGTTCCAACGTTTTCGTTCTGGAAATTTCGACCTGCAGAACAAGCCCCGTGGACGGCCGGAGACCAAAGTTGATAATGAAGAATTGAAGGCTATTGTGGAAGCGGATCCATCGCAAACCACATCCGAGTTAGCTGCAGGCTGCGGTGTTAGTGATAAAACTGTTTTAATCCACTTGAAGCAAATTGGTAAGGTGAAAAAGCTTGAAAGGTGGGTACCTCACGAATTGAGTGAAGCAAATCAACAAACGCGCGTTGACTGCTGCGTTGCATTACTCAACCGGCACAATAATGAAGGGATTTTAAATCGAATCATTACCTGTGATGAAAAGTGGATCCTGTACGATAATCGAAAGCGCTCATCGCAATGGCTGAACCCTGCCGAACCAGCCAAACCATGCCCCAAGCGAAAATTGACTCCAAAAAAGTTACTTGTGAGCGTTTGGTGGACTAGTGCTGGTGTCGTTCACTACAGCTTTCTTAAATCTGGCCAGACGATTACGGCAGATGTCTATTGTCAGCAACTGCAAACCATGATGGAAAAGCTAGCTGCTAAACAACCGAGGCTGGTTAATCGCTCTAGGCCACTGCTGCTTCATGATAACGCTAGACCACACACTGCACAACAGACGGCTACCAAATTAGAGGAGCTTCAATTGGAATGTCTAAGACATCCACCGTACTCTCCGGACCTTGCCCCAACAGATTACCATTTTTTTCGAAATTTGGATAACTTCTTGCAAAGGAAAAAATTCAACTCCGATGGGGCAGTCCAAACCGCCTTCAAAGATTTTATTGATTCCCGTCCGAATGGTTTTTTTAGTAAAGGGATCGATGAACTACCTATAAGATGGCAAAAGTGCATAGATAGCAATGGTACATACTTTGATTAAATAAATATATTATAATAAAAAAAAATCGGCTTTATGTTCCCCCCATACTAAACGCCAATTTCATATGTAAGGACCTAATATAAAGAAACCCGTGTTTCCCTACCCGCCAAGTTTTCGCCACAACCACCCACTAGTGGTTATGGTGGTAGATAGCCCTTGGTGTCACATCGAAAATATGCGAGTATGATGGGGGTGGCTGGGATGGGAGAAGGGTGACGAAAATGTACTTTCTGCCAGAAAAACCTGAAAAAACTGCTCTAGAAAGTTCTGGAAGGAACTAGAAAATTCCCGAAAGTTCTATAAGGCTCTAAGCTGAGTGGCGGAACGTATCGGTGTGTCTAGAAGGTTCCTATACATTCGATAAATTTCTTGAAAGTTCTGGAAGGAGCATGTTATAGAAGGTTCGCGAAAGTTCTATGATGATCCAAACAGTGTACTAAAAATCTACGCGTGCGAAGCCGCGCGAGCACATCTAGTTAAATATACTCATTTCTTAAATTGATTAAAAAATACTTATGATTGAATTCATATTCTTAGTTTGCCAGATGGAAGGAAATTATTAGACCTTAATATTTCTGTACAGAATTGTCAATTTTCAAATTGATAATTTTGACAGTCGTGAAATTTTCTTGAAGTAAGTCTCAGAATTCCATTGTTAACGCGTTCAAAGGCACAACTATCTTATTACGATACTACAAGAACAAACTACCACATACTTATAGACTACACAGGCTGGGCAATGAGTTTGTAGACGTATTACATGACAGCTTGATACACGAACATGGTGACGAGATGGTGATAGTTTCTTTATTAAAATCTGTTAATGTTTGGGTGTTTTACTCATTGGTTTGGTAACTCTTTAATTTTTAACATATATGGGGTATAAAAGGAAGAGCAACGATATCCAAAATATTAAAACAATGTTTTGAATGCAGTCATCGAGGATTGCTCATTTCAAATGTAAGGAAATCTAGTTTTTTATGTATCTAACCTTCAAAATTATGATTCCATTAAACTTATACAGGGTTATTTGGAAAACATTAATAACCTCGCAGGACTATATTCCTGCCATGATTATGAGTCGAAAATGTTCATGTCATGGCAGGAATATAGTCCTGCGAGGTTATTAATGTTTTCCAAATAAACCTGTATATGGGCTGTGTTTCCAATAAAATAACGAATTCAATACTATAAATTAGTAATCCTCGATAACTGCCATCAATTTTTTTTTGATGTTGCTGCCTTTGTTTATATACCCTACGTATAGTGTTTTATTCAATGTTTCGATTTTCTGTGTAAATAATTTATATCCATAATTGTTTTTTTTAATCCCTTTATATTAACTCGTGGCGTCTGCTTGCTTGCTTGCCGGCTTGCCGTCGAAAAAACTTTGGATTGATTTTTGATCCAATCGAGCTGAAACTTTGCAAGCAGACTCGTGGCGATGATCAAGAAGATCTATCAAATTTTCGTTAAAAAATAATAATAATTATAGTATAATTTTGTATTTTTCAAATTTTTAATAGTTTTTTCAAATTGGAAACATTACAAAAGTTTGATTACTAGCAACGGCGGCCCGATAACGTCGCAGAATATTTTCTAAATTTGAATTACTCCGTCGGTATACATAATTAGTACTTCACTACGAATTTGGAAAATCTAAATAGACTGACAAATGTTTTTAGAATTTAATCTTCAAAGCATGAAGTGTCTTATCAAAGCTCAAAACATTTGACATTTTAGTAATATATTAAATTACTGTAGGTTTAGTGTTATGTTATATTTTTTAATTCGTCTTTAATTGTTGTTATATTTTACAAAGAAAGGGAGTATAATAAAAACTTGGTTTTTATGGATTAGTTTTTTTATAATTTATTGAGCTTTTTGAAATGTGTTTATTTTAATTTGTGATTGTTTTATGATTGCTTGCTTGTATAGGAAGTTTTCTGTTTTTTATTGATTTTTTCAATGGTGCTATACCCCGTTTGCTTCATAAAAATTAAAATCGTTAATCAAAATTAATATCAAAAAAAAAAATATTACGTCTAACAAAGTTAATCCTATAAATATTTGATATATCAGTTCGAGGACAATAGAATCGCCTCGTTTATCGACTACAATATGAAGAAAAAGTGGACTTACAAAAGTTTTATAGGTACTTACAAATGTTGTCTCCTCTGAAGTTTTATAATGATTACACAAATCCGTTCACTTCAAGATAAAATAATTATGTTGTATGGTGGGACGTGGCACAATATATTCGCTTTCACTTAGTTATAGGAATACGCAATTACCTTATTATTATTAATATTCTTAATATTTAAAGCATTAACTTTGTGGTCAGACATTTTAACAAAATGTTATATATGTAAGTATATAACCACTAAAAATTAATTTTTTGTGTTGTATATGCATTTTGGCCTTGTGTAAATAATATTATGGTTGTGGTGTGTAGTGTTATGCATGCTAGTGTAGTTGTTGACGAAGAGATGGGTCACGTTTTAAAACCGGTAGACAAAAAGTAATTTTTAGTGGTTATAAATAACATTTTGTTAATAACATTATTATTTAAGATTTTATAATTAAATACGCGATGCAGAGATGCCTCGGCAGCAGTAATTAAAATTTTGGAATTTCATATTCCATATTTCATATATGTTTCATATACGAGTACAGCGCGCATCAAATAATATCTAAATGTCAAACAAAAATAAGCACCTTTTTACAGAATTGAGATAAATTATAGAAGTCTCACAAGGACGAACCTATTTATATGAAAAACTTTTATACGATGGCCCAGGGTTTACAGCCTGTATGAGCTGGCTAAAGATATACACAATGCAACGTTCACCAATTTTCGAAAGTTGTACGATATATGTTCTAAATTGAAACCTTCGTAAATAAAGGCTAAAACTATAAGGATTGATGAGAATGTATTCGGCCACTCTATAAACTACACACGCATGCGATATGGACTGGTATGCTTTGAATAATTGATGACTAAGCTAAATATCCCGGGCGGTATGTAACCCGTTACGTACGTCGCGTTCGTGACGTCACGCCGCCCGGCGGGTGGCGGGGGGCGGGGGGCGCACGGTCCGGACAGGGAAGATTAAATTTCTCAAATGCACCCCTGCACTCTGTTAGCAGTATCCGAACAAGACACGAACATCACCGGGGCCATTAGGGCGAAGGTTGTCAGTATTATAGTATTATCATTTTTTTCTGTACTGTCTGCTATAATGCAGTAAATTACTAGTGTAGCAGGCAGGGCGTCAAATCAATTTAGTGTTTACTTGCTGCCAAGACCCTCGGCAATAATGAAAAAAGCTTAATTAATTTTGTAAACACTGTAAACATTGTATACATTTGTAATATTGAATAAACATAAACATATTCTGTACGGTCAGGAAGATAGGCATACTAGATATGGATAATCCCAATTCAAATTATAATAATTTCGTCGTCTGTCCATCCGTCCGCCCGTCGTAACTTCTGTAACGTCCGCAATTTCTTTATAGTACAAAAAGTTTTTTCTTTCTATTTTTTTTATAAATAAAAAAATACTTATTCTTTAAGAACCGACATGTAAAAGTACCATTATTTTTGACGGGTTACAGCTATTTCATAATGTTTAATATTTCATTATAATCCAACCTTCAAAAATATTGAAAAGATTGAAGAGTTCAAAAAAAAAGATAAAAGCATGGCTAAAACAAGTCAATGCAGATAAATGAAAAGGAGTATTAAAAACGACATAGCACAGCACAGGAACCCCTAGTGAGGAGGACTAAGAACAAAAATATCAACAATAACATTATACATATATACTTGTACCTGAATAGAACCTAATAAAAAAAAAATAAACATTACTATGGTTGTGATGTAAAGAACACAACAGTGAACATAGTAGTGTAGTGTTGGTCCTGACGAAGACACGGGTACGTCTCGAAACCGGTAGACCTAAAATCTGGTTGTGGTTTATACTAATTTAACTAACACTCTGTTATAATGTCTAACCAAAAAAAAAATGCTTTTAATATTAATAATTTAAAAAATAGTTTATTGAAAATACATAACAACCGGATTAAGAGATGTTTTTGAATAATAAAAAGATTATTTTACTTACATTGAATGTTCGGCAGGTTACGGGGATAACGATGCTTCACCTGCAAGAAAAAAATATAGTTAAGTAAGGACAAGAAAAAATATAGAAAACAAAGATTGCCAAACAAAAACATTGCGATTGGTCATATTTAATAAATTTATACAAATCTCTTTGTATTCTAATCACATGATTTTTATATTAATTTTCTTTCGTTCAAGCCGTCAAAATATTGTTACGGTTTCACCGCGGCAGGGATTCAAATGACAATCTTGTAAACAAACAACTTTTATTTACAGCAAAGTTACTGTACGCAAACTTTAGCTGGATCGATACGGTGTAAATCGCACTAATTTTAATACGTTGGAAAGTTCAACTCGCTTCTGGTAACACTTTGTTTCGCCGTTGTATACCCCACGTATTCACTATTCGCTAGGATCAGATCGCTGTCAAAACAAACACAGACCGACAGAAGAAAGACCAAGAATTCGATTTTTCGAACATTTTAATATATATTTATGTATTCGACCGGCTTCCAGATCTTTCTTTTTTTCATCAATCATCATCGATCAACATTTTACAATCATACACATCGTTCGGAAACCCTCAACCAAGAGTACAGTTCTCTCGATTCTAAAAACTCGTGTAGATATTTATTTCAATAAAATAGTTTTTATTATTTTATTTAAATTTTATTGAAACGAATGAATTTATCGTGATCGATGTAAGTTGATGTAATAGTACTTCAACGTTTTGTAAGAAATAAATCAGAAATATGGAAAAAAATTGAAACTTTGAAATCGCGTAACTCCATACTTACTGATATTAGGTCATGGTTGCTTGAAAATTTTCGACTCATAATCAAGGCAGGAATCTATCTGTTAAGTATTGCGGACTAGCTCTGTTACACCCTGTATATAAATGATTTTATACAAACGACCAATATCTTTACCAAATTTTATATCAATATTACCAATTTTAACCAATCTAAAAGTATAATTTTTGATTAATTTTTTTTATTAATAAAAATGAGAACTATACATAAGGTCGATATATTCACGGAAACATAGAGGGTTGCTTTAGCTTAGTGGTCAGAGCACCGGTCCCGGAAAGGAGGTGACCTGGGTTCGAATCCAAGTAGTAACCTAATATTTTTTCGTGAATCAGATTTTTCTGTATGTCTTTCTAATATTAATTAATTTGGTTTCAAAATTTCACAGAACTTTGTTCTGAAAAATTACAACTTCACAATTATGAATGTGTTCTTGAATACGTATAATTTTTGATTTAGGCGTTTTTCGCTGATTTTTAAAACCTCTGGAACAATATTAAAAACTGTCATTTCATTGTACCTACATTGTGGATTTTCGAGTTATGATCTTCTTCCCGAAGAACAGTCCTTTATCTCATCTAATGTATCATGCTTGTGCTTCTACTTTGTGTTATAATGGTACGGCGACTCCGCTACCCGCCATTGAAAGCGCATTTCCAATTTCATTATGCTCAACAAAGAATCGGAGACACTTCGCCGGCGGCGGCACAATGCCGCACGATAATTCACGTCGCGCCGACGCAAGCTCTTCCAAATGGACCACCTTTTAGCATAATTACGCCGCATAATTATATTTGTTCGGGCGACACATAAAGTACGTGGGAAGGCAAACAGAAGGCCCGCGAGGTAAAATGATTAGTATGCGTTGCGAGGACGACAATATGCAGTTACGCGGCCCAATCACGAGAGGGCGAGCTTGTTGGTCCACAACTAACTGGAACACGAACAAGATACGCGCCGACGAGCGGACCAAAGGACAAAAAAGCCTGTTTAGTAATATGTAACGAAATTCCTGAAACAACGCGGATCCTGGACGTGTGACGCGAATGGGGGAGTATTACGTGATTCATAAAACTGTGAGAATCTAGTAAAAGTATGTAGGCGTGAGTAAAAGAAGTTAACCGACGGGACAATGAGGGCAAATTTTACGACACCGGGTCACACGGCTGCCTTTAGCATTAAAAACACACAACAACCGGGTGGCGAGTGAGTAGGACCAATATAAGAGCTTTTGCTTATAAAACGGTCCTGGGTAAGCGGTGGGTCTGCCCCATCGTGAGTATCGAGAAATAATACCAGGAAGGCTACGGGCAATGTGTATAGCTTCGGTCAGCTGTGACGATAAAGATTTCGACAAGGATGCTGGATCAGATGAAAGTAGTTCACTGCAGATGAACGGGATGAAGCGAAGGCAAAAAGAAGTAAGAATTAAGGAATTTTTTTTAATGATACGATGCGCTATGTTCCATGTTCTTTAAAATGGAATGGAATCATGGACACTTAGTGAAACAATGCTGAAGCGACCACTTGAGATGTGGACCTACAGACGGCTTGTAAGAATAAGCTGGATTTATAAGGGTTACATTATGTAATGATCCTAATGCGAAAGAAAAAAATGCTTAAAACAATCACAACTCAGAAAATTCAATATTTTGGCCATACCATGAGATATCCAGAGAAGTAGCAGATCCTGCATCTCGTGATTCAAGACAAAATTGCGAGCAGAAGAGGTCTTGGAAGACGAAGGACATTCCGGCTGGAAAATCTACGGTCCAGCTATTTCAAGTTGTTGCTAGCAAGATGATGATCGCTTTAAGTATTAAAAAGAAGACAATAATTTAAAAAAATTCTAAATGAATTGTGATTAATCTCTAACTTAGGTGTAACGTAAAAATGTTGTACCTGTAACATTTTAAATACTGCTCAAATCTCAAATTAACCTTTTTTTTGGCCAGGAATCTTGCCTCCTTTTTTACACCGTTTCTTTTAATTCTTAGCGTCTGCGGTTTGTTGTCTGTCAGAAAAACTTTGGATAGCTTTTTAACCATTTTCCCGTGATCCAATCGAGCTGAAACTTTGCAGGCAGATTCGTGGCGACGATAAAAGTGATTTAACAAATTTTCGTTTAAAAAAAAATAATAATTAAAGTATAATTTTGGATTTTTCGAATATTTAATGGTTTTTTCAAACTGGAATCGATACAAATGAGTAATCACCCCGAAGCTTGGTTTATGGGTTAGTTTTTTCAAACAAGTCCAATTCGCTGTATTTATTTCTTCATGTTAAGTAATTAATCACGATGAGTCATCAATTCAATTATCTTAAAAACACACTACATTAGGAGTAGATTAAAAAAATCACACAAACTATATATCTGAAGAATATACGCTCAAAGTTCAAACGGTAATAAAAAGTCTCGGACAGAATACGAAAAGGTGTTTCGACGCGATAGCGAAAATCAAAAAGCAAACAGAGGACAAAACACAAAAGACCCCGCTGAAAAGATTCCACACAAAAGGGTCCATCCAGCGACGCTCCGACGAGATTCCATCGGCCCGAGGAGTTATCAGGTCACCGGATCGGCCGGAGGACCTATCAGATCGTCGGATCGGACGAAGTTTGGCGAATCAATTTGTCGGCATCTCGGCGCGGGTCGCGCAATCAGCGTCGAGTGTCCGACGCCCGCGCGGGCTAAAACGGGATTCCAGAGAAAAAGCGCCGACCTCTGGAGGCGATGCCAAGTTTTCCGTAATAACATTTCTGGAATTCCCGGCATCCCGGTTTCGATACAAAGTCTCCGGACGCGGCGCTTCGGAGGCGGCCCCGAATTCTGCGGGGAATATGAACCCCGCCAACTGGTGATGGTATTTTAGCCGGTTCCACAATAACCGTTATTTGAGATTTGTATCAGATTGTATTTTCATTTTTTTTAATTTTATTTATTCATAGAAAACTAACAATTTTTTTTTTTTTTTTACAACTTACAACAACAAAAAACAATTTTTTTTTTAATTTTATTTATTCATGGAAAACTAACAAAAAAAAAAAAAAAAAAAAAAAAGTATAGAGACCATCTTACAAGTATCCACATACAAAAAAATATAGTATAAAAAATAGTTATACAAGTATAAAAAATAGTCATACAAAAAAAAGTGAAAGTTTTACGTTACGGACAAACTATGAGAGTCAAAGAATTGAAGGTAAAGGGGGAATAAGGAATGGATAGGAATAGACTAATCTACTAAGCAAAAAGGAGAAGAGATAAGAATAAAAAGAAGTGCAAAAGATATATAAAGATATCTGATCAATACATCTGCATATATGTATATATATACGAGGTCTGAACAAAAGGAAAAATGTGAGTTAAAGAAAGATACAAGATAAAAATTACAAATACGAAGTCTGTTCAAAAGAAAGAAGATGGATTAAAGAAGAGGAAAAGAAAAGGTTTGTGACTGAGGTGAATATCCAGGAGTTTTAAATTCATAGATTGATGAATTGAAAAGATCCAAGTCGCTGAATATAGAGTCGGGAGTTGGTATTACAGTGTGAAATGCTCAAGGTCTCGACCGATATAGTGGATCTCGGTCGATGATAAGCAATATTTGTTTCACAATTCGAAGGCAACCAAAGACAACAGTTACATTGCATTTAACAATCATTGATACAATTAGATATAAATATCAAATAACCGAACCATGAATAACCTTGCTATCACTACTATCACTAATTGCTACCCACTAAACTGAGCCCGCTGAAGATGCTACTCTGAACATGCTCGTTCTTTGACCACGAAGAAAAAAGTAGAAAAAAATCTTTTACTATAACAAGTAACTGCAAGTATAAAAAAAACAATGTAATAGAAATTTGAGAAATAAATTTGACTAAAATAAAAATATGACAATTTCAAAACAGAAATGCAAGGGTGCATTCTATTTTTCTTTAAATTTGGAATTCTTATTTCATTCGCATTTCTTGTATTATTCTTTTAGGTGTTAGTTATCCATTCGCAATGACACAGTCATGTCCAAAAATGTGGACTTGCGATCGCGCATAAAAACGTCACACCAAATAGAAAGGGCGTGCAGTGAGAACATGTCATGTGAGTCATGAAGCATGGCTTTTATTTAAACACATATATTTGGAATAAAAATTCTAAATTAAATATTTATCTCGTAGAATATGATGAAATATTAAAATCAGAATAATATTTTAATTATTGTCAAAGGAATATTGCGAGATATACCTCTCATTTCAGTTTCTTTTCAAAATATATACTTAAGAAAAGTCACGCTTCTTGTACTCACTGCACTTCCTCGCTAGATGGCCGTAGCGTAGTCGTATGGAATGAAGTAAGCGAGTTAAGTATAAATACCATAAATACAAATTTCCAAATTAAATAGATGTGTGATCGATCCTGGGTGAAATTGTGAACGTTACATTGTGTAAAATGATCACTCGAGCCATTCTACGACGGGTCGTAAGCATCGTATCTTAGTTAAAAAAGTTTTTATACTTTCCCTACAAGTTATTTTAAGCTTTAGTTTATTTTTTACGTCCAAGTTCTCTCGTATTACAAAAAAATATCTGACTAACGATAAATTTCACGAAATATATACCTACGCGTTTATATATAAAGAAGTCCTCCGGCATATTAATTAATTTTAATATGAAATGAGGGAAATCTTTCACAGAATGCCTATTCAAATTTATATTTTTTGTAATTAATTAAGAAGATAAAAAAAACCGCCCTAATGAAAGACAAATCTAATTAACGGATTATGAAATAAGCCCGACTTCCATTTTAACAAAACAAAAGACTAAACCAATCAAAGAAGCGATATAGAACATTCATTAAACATCCTGCAGGAAGGACGGGGGAATGGAGATGGGCGGGAAGAAAAATAGGAAACAAAAAAAACTATAGAATCGGCGGGAAAAGGAAGAAAGAAAGAAAATCTGATTTGTTCCTCGGATCCTTAGACGTAACAACTTGAGCTAACACGAAATGCCCCCAAGGCTTTAAGCCGAGGAGGGCCGAATCACAAAACTACCCACTTTCCTAATCTATACTTTTCAAACAAGAGTTGCTGCAGAAATTCCCCGATGATTTCGAGTAATGTTGACGTTTGAAAAGAAAATGTTGAATTTTCCTACTTCCGTCTACCTTTCGCCTGGAAACGTAAAAAATTTCCACGAAGAAAACTTTAATTGGTTTGTAAGGAAAAAAATACACCAAAGTCGCGAAGGATATTTAATATATGTTTTAGATTTTTCTTTAAAAAGCAATACACTCGTGGACGTAAGAAATATATGAAATATGTTTTAGAAATGTTTATAAATTTCGATAACTAGAAGTCGAGAATATTTTAAAGTTGTTTTCACATTAGACGCTATTCATTTTCTTATTAAATAATAAAATCTAAAAGTAATAGGTACACGCTAAAATATATTTTTAATTTCCAATGCGCGTGAAATATTAAATGATCAAATATGACAATTAAAAATATCACTCAAGTAAAGTTGTGAAAAAATATTAAATATAATAGAGATACGGGAGGAGGTAAGGGCGTGGAATATTAAATTATATATCATGGCAGTACCTTTAAGCAAGTATGTACTATATTATGATATTACTATTAAATACCCTTACCTCATTTATTAGCTTACTATTATCCGAATATTTGATCATCGAACTAGATATTAATTTACATTATTGATTACTATTGATTGAGTAGCTTGTTGGTCTTGTGGTTAGGACACTGGCCTCGTGATCCAAAGGTTGCGGGTTCGATCCTCACTCCAGACTAGCAAGTTAGTCCTATTTTCATAGTACAAGCGCTTAGCTTAGTTTGAAAATAGTAAGAATATTGATGTGACACGTATTTCCGTGTTCACATCTCTATTTTTTTTAAAAAAAAAAAAAAAAACTTAATAATAAATTATTATTATTTCAATGGTCTAAATCTAACGCAACTAATTTTGTATTTAATTCCTTCTAGAAGCATTAGGCAAAGTATACAATTTCGTAGCGATAATAGGAAAAATTCTTTCGATCTCTACAATTTACAATTAATTTAATCAAAAGGCTTCACAGATTGGGAAATGGGTTTTGTCGTAGATCAGATTTTTTTTCTGATTCATTACTCAGATCTAAGACATCTCTCAGATAATTTCAAAAGTATATAATTTATGTAATTTTTAGTATTATAATATATACTTGAGTTCCTTTAGAATTATCGTTTATTTGTTACTTAAATTATTCATGGAGTTTACGTTAATATTACAGAGATTATACATGATGATCATTAAATTGGGTGAAAAAAGTAACTACGTGAATATAAAAATAAATTTACATTTTATTGCTCAAGTTTCGAGAGCAACAGAATCTCTCATAGATAGGTGAAGTATTAAACTTAGTGCTATTATTAGTTTAATACTTCACCAGTCGATGAGAGATTCAGTTACTCTCGAAATATAAGTAGTAAAATATAAAATTATTATTTCAGTTACGTAGAGGTAACATGTTTTTCACCCACTTTAATTGTTACTTAAAA
Organism: Agrypnia vestita; assembly: GCA_016648135.1. Classification (NCBI taxonomy): domain Eukaryota; kingdom Metazoa; phylum Arthropoda; class Insecta; order Trichoptera; family Phryganeidae; genus Agrypnia; species Agrypnia vestita. Next base: position 7,318 of record JADDOH010011259.1, on the reverse strand, counting down.
TTTTAACGTGGTTTTATTCTATATCTTGATTATTGTATTTAATTTGTAAAATCGCTTTTCGTGTGCATTATTTTTGTTAGTAGTACTTTGTATAAGAATAAGAACCGTTCAAAAAAAACTGTGACTCCCAGTGTGAAAATGGCCTCCCCCGAGATCTGAAGTGGAGATCTTGGGAGATTAAAAGAGGGGTCGGAAGACCTCAAAAGAGATGTGCCGACAATGCAACCACTGCGGGGGCGAAGAAACGGCTACAACTAACAAACAAGGAAGGATGTGGAAGAGGCCTATATCCAGCCGTGCAGAAATGAAGGCTGAGGAAGAAGAAGAAGACATAATAAACATTCTTATTACAAAACGCGGCGTCGAGCGCGTCCGGCGGCCGACTCGGGGCCGCGCACGGTTGCGTAATTCCCCCCAGGCAGTGTTGCAGAGCCGGAAAAACTTCGGCGGGAAAAAATACAATAACATACATTTTTCCATCGCCCACAACGATACCGCGCACGGAGGGAAACACAAAAACGGAGAAATTCAATTACGGGATTCTTTCCGAATCTTGTCCCCTTCGCCCCGCCGAGCCCTCATAAAGCCCTCCACACACAGGGACCGCGGCGGGACCCGCCCGCGTGTGGGGGCGCCTTCATTGTCCAGAATTCGGAATCCAATCAAAACCATCGACATTGCCGGAAAAAGTTCAGGTGCCTGCGCCAAAACAACGCAACCAACAAAACATACACTATTCAGCGGGCACACCGGTGGAATTTGTCACGGAAGCTGTGATAGAAATTGCGCAATATTTTCAAGGTGTCGTAGAAATTGAGCAATATTTTTAAGGTGTCGTGGCTAGGGAGGAATGAATGAAAACACTAGAAATTAATCAGTGACTTATTAATAATGATTAATTAACTATTGAATGTAGTACAAAGCCACTTAAAACGAATTAAACTTAACGCTATTCTTTAAATTACACTTTTTCACTGTATATCACACGTAAGTTAACATGTTATTATCACTAGTTAACACGTATTTAACATTCCGTCGCTGTATATATAATTAATCCTACGTGACGTTTTAGTACATTCTGTGATAAACAAATGAAACTGTTTTAAAAAATAATCCACAGACTAGATATATAAAAAATATTTTAAATAATTACTAGGCAGACTTTCCAGATGTACGGCAATGTTTTTTTTAGTATATCTTTATTATTTATATGAAAAATTGATAAATTGATTCGTTCGTCTCAGAATGTACTAAACGGCACGTAGGCTTTATTATATATACAGCGACGATTCACTAGAACAATCCGTATAATTCTCACGTATTAATCGCCCCAATTGATTTATTTCGCCATTAGGTACTTCGCTCGATTATTCGCTTTATTTATCGCCTCGATTCCCTCACCTTTGGCCACATTGGACGTCGTCCTGCGCATACTTCGCGGTCGTTTTCAACTGTCAACACGACAACTCTGCACTCGCTCCGCGGCTTAGTTCCGTATTTATATCCAATAAGTAGATTATCGAACCCCCTATACTTTCCTAGTATTTAGGAGAACATTCTCGTCGTTTCTAGACGGTTATATTCATTTCCCGAAGCTGTATATCATCTTAGATAGGCCGTTCTTGATATTTTGATAGTTTTATGACATTTAAAAGGAATTCGGACACTACCGGTGCCAGGGTCGATACCGGGCGCCCGCAAAAACAAAAACAGTTTATGTTAGATTCTTTAATGTACTGCGGTGTTTTAACACCGCAATACTTTAGTATTACATAAATTTAATGTATTGATTTATATATTGAGTGGTTTGTTGTAGTTGCGATCTGGAGGACGGTGGTTTGAGCCCCAATCCAGGGCACCAGTAAGTTATACCTTTTTTAATAACACAGGCTTTTAACTGATTTTGTAAATGGTAAAAATATTGATGCGACACGTATAAAAGAATATATGGATAAAGTGATTTCTCAGTTTTGCAATTTGCAATTGCGATCCACTGTCTGCCTTTGCCTGTCCTAAAAACTTGATTTTTCCAAAAATTTTCTGTACTAATTGTATTTTCTGTACTTGTGTTATTTTGCATTGTTTTATATATTCTGTTAACCAACGAATTCTTTATTTTTTCTGTAAATTTATTATTTATTTGTAATTTAAACCTTACAAGTCTTTAGCTGAGGATGTAAACAATTTTTTTTAAATACATAGATTATGCTACTTGTAAATATCTATTTTCACCCCTCGCCCAATTCATTGGAAATGCAATAGATATCAGCGGAGACCAATTTCGGCAGGAGATTTATTCGATTTTATTTGTTTAATTAGATTTGTGCATATTTTTTCGGTACGCAAAAAATATATTCTAAACGGGGGTGGTTCGATACGTGTGTTTGAAAAATGTAGCGAGCATTAATCTATTCATTATTTTATATATTCAAGAACATATTAATAGTTGTGAAGTTGTAATTTTTCAGAACAAGGTTCTGTGAAATTTTTAAAATCATGAAATTTTTAAATTTGAAAATTTTAAAATAATTATTCAATTAGAAAGACATACAGAAAAATCTAATTCACGAAAAAATATTAGGTTACTACTGGGATTGGGAACCCAGGTCACCTCCTTTCCGGGGCCGGTATATTCACGGACACATAGAGGGTTGCTGTAGTTTAGTGGTCAGAGCACCGGCCCCGGAAAGCAGGTGACCTGGGTTCGAATCCCAGTAGTAACCTTATATTTTTTCGTGAATTAGATTTTTCTGTATGTCTTTCTAATTGATTAATTAATTTGGTTTTATTAATTATTTGTTTGATCAAATAATGCAATTTTTTAATAAATTTTATTATATTTTATTTATTATAATGTCGTCCGAGAGATAGAAAGACGCAGGAATGGGAGAGAGCACAAAACTGTGTATACGGGACGAGACAGTAAATAAAGCAACGTATCGATGATCTAGTACCAGAAACGTGTCGTCGCGTGTTCTGCAATACTTGTTATGCCGCACGGGCGAAGCGGGGGTTGAAAGGAGCCAGTCGTGCGGGGGTGGCCTCTGCGGGGGGAGGGATGTTGGCGAAACGATGACGACACGGTCCCGCCGTAAGAGGGTTAGCGTAATCCGGTTGTAAGACGCGGCTGAGCCTCTTTGTAGAAATATTTAGCAAACACATTATATGGTTGACGTTTTGACTCGCAAGCGTTAGTACGCGACCATCGGGGGTTTGAATTCACCCGCCCGTTGCACTCTCTGTCCTATTCTCAAAATAAAATTAGTGTTATTTTGGTGATTATCCCACACTCAAAAATAAACCACTTAACTTTTGGTAAAAACCAACCGGTTTCAGAAACAACGTTCCTTCGTCAGGGTATTCTTAATGCTAATTAAACTTTACAAAATTATGAACACTCGTACCTCGGTGTCAAGTGTCCGAATGGGGATAAATAGTTGGGGGTGCGAAAGAAACGGATGATAGGGTGAAAGGGAACATATTCAAGATAGGACTGTAAGTTACTTTTTTGGTTATTCATAATATATTTATTATTATTACTTATGGATTTGTTAATTTCTAGGGCTTCTAAATTATTTAAACGTCAATTGGTTAAAATCACATTTCATCCCAGGGCAAGCTACCTAACGTCACATACAGATTATTAAATATATTACAACGTTAATTGATTTTATTTTTCTCAAAACAGATCCTGTTTCGAGAAAAATCCTGTAGGCCAGTGTGGCGAATCATCTTGGCTCGGCGTGCCAAAAATTTGGAAAATACCTAACCTAATTCAGCTAGCGCGTCACACCTAGGTATGCTCTTGAGCTCCCGGATTAACGCGGCGGGGTACGTATTTATACTTGAATGCGGCTGTACGGCGTTGGTCGGGCTGGGGCCAGTTACTTGCGTGCGTACGAGACATCGGCCACAATCGGGTTTTTACAGTAATTCGATCACATGAAAAACAAATTGATAAAAAGTCCAGCTGTTCTATTCGAGACAAGTTGAGAAAGCTTTACGAGGGTGGTCCAATAAGTACCTAGCCTCACCGCCCGATGGCGCTACTATCGCAAGAGAAATTTACTATCGTGTAGTACATTCTCGTAGACGACTACTGTCAAAATTTCAGTCGAATCGGACTCGTAGTTTTGTTTTGACCGCGTGTGGAAGTGGGCGTGTCCGCGGATTTTAGAAAAATGGAAAAAGCAATATCGCGCAGAGAAATCAAAAAGCGCTTGGATACTGTGTATGTATATATATATATATATATATATATATATATATACTGTGGTGTCTCTTCTCCTTCGATTGCGACTGTCAAAAATTGGTTTAATGAATTTCAACGTGGTAGCACATCGGTTTTGATGAGCCACGCCCAGGTGCCCCGAAAACGGCTACCACGGAGGAAAACATAACAAAAATCCACGATCTTGTATTAGCAGACCGCCGATTGAAGGTGCGCGAGATAGCTGAGACAAAACGTACAAACATAGAAAATAATTTTGGATTCAATACCGAAAAGTTAAATATTGTTGAACTGTTTCATCTTCGGGGCCAAATAATAAACCAATAAAAGGCGACATTTAATAATGAGCCGGCAGAGATGCAAGCGGCACGGGCACTTCATCACGCCAACCTGTCAAACCCTTCCAATTAAACAAAGATCCGGGCGGCCATATTGGAAAATGGCCGGCCGGCTGTCGGCGACGCGCGGGAAAAACAACAATTCCCGCCAATCTCCGAGGACACTGATTGAATCATGTGTGCCGCACGTCACTGCGGTGCGCGTCAGGGGGACGCTATCCCCGCTAAAATTAAAGATGGAGGAAGGTCAAATACGTCACCGCTTTGTTTTTAATTAAAACGTGTCCTTGCCATGTTCGTGCCGGGTAAAAATTTATATAGACGTGACTTAATTAGTTAGGATCATTGTCGTGGTTGTGTCTGCCGGCAGTGGATCTCCGGACTGGCGAGTCCCTTAATGTGCTTGTTATATTATCTTAATTTTTCCCTGAAGGGAGTTAATTACTCTAATAGCTGTCTCTTAGGTGCAATTCTGTAGCTATTTTAATTAATCTGACTCCTAAGTTGTATGTCTGCATGTTGTGTTATTATCTTCAAGCTTATTCCTATTATATGTTATGTTATATGCCACATTTTAGGTTATATATGTCACATGTACTTTATTTTATGTTTTTATTGTATTTCTATTTTAATTGTTATTTATGTTTTCCAATGTACATTTGTATCATGTAACGAGTGTCGCGTTTTGTTATGCTTTGCTTCACATTATGGACTTTGGTGTATTCATATTTTGTACTTAAACTGTAGGATTTCTTGTATATACATATGTACTCGTAACTTTTAATTCCCACATAATGAATAATTAGTATGTTACAATTGTCATTTGTCCCTGTGCCTTGGAGGCAGACACAAGCGCGGATCCAGGGGGGGGGTCATGGGGGTCATGACCCCCCCCTGGACTGGGTCCAGGACCTAGGTGGACCACTAATTAAAATACTTATACTCACATTCAGTCACTTACTAACTTTTTTATTTTTCAGTTACTGTATCTTTAAGCAGAATACTGTAATCGAACTCGATTGATTTAAAAAAGCTCTGGACGTTATTAATGATACTATAAGTGTTCTACAAAATAAAAGAGAAAATGCGGACGTAATTTACCGGCAGCTTTTTGAAGAGGCTAAAGAAGTAGCTGAGCAGCTAAATGTAGAAATTAAATGTCCCAGAATAGTGTCAAGACAAATACATAGGGCCAATAACCAACCTGCTCAATCTGCTCAAGAGTATTTCCGCAGAGCCATATACATTAGGCTGTCCCGAAAATTTTTATTTTGGCTTATCTTAACACAAGATCTCTCAAAACTTGCGTAATTGAGCGTAGATTACCAAAATAATTTTAAAACTAAAATAAAACTATATCTTTAGGGTTCTACCGATGTACAAAGTTTTGAAAAATTGACATTTTTATGGTAATATTTCGCTATCCTGAATTTTGGCTCCTGAACTAAATACAAAAAAATATTTACTTTTATTCTATTTAGGTGTAAATCATACATGACGTTTCGATTTGCATCCAACAACACGTAACCAGCAAATTCGAATTTGTTAGGTTTTAACCTGCAAATACCCTCAAGTTTGAACTTGTTTTGAGGACTTTCTTGACTTGACTCACGAGTGCTTTCTTCGTAGCCAAAATAATTTTTATGCCATAAAAGTACCATGGCGATTGTAACAGTAGTAAAAGCGGATTTTGTGATTTTTAAATAAGAAGTTCGAGGCGTAGTCAGACTACTTACGCTATGTTCGGACCACACAAAGAACTTGACAATCAGCAGCTACCAACTATAAGGGACGTCATTTAATTTATTTTATTTGTCAAGAACGACCTGAAATTAACGTATAATTGAAAAGATCCATCAAAATCAGATATATATGTGATTGTTTCCGAAGAGATCAACAATATTTGGACCAAAACTTCGATTCCAGTTGTAACTAAGGAACGAGTTATTTAATCCAATGAAATCCAATTTCCAAAAGTATCTCAATTTGAAAAGATACCCCAAAAATAAACGAAGTGATAGTTTTGACAATAAACTGAAATGTTTTTTAGTCATCTGAGAAACTTTTTGACGTTTCCACTTGTAAATGCAATCATTTGAATCTTGTTCCTGTCTAAAACCTAAGAAAGTTTACATCAATGAGAGAAGTTTTTGTTGGATCAAATAAATGATAGGAAAATGGTTATAAACGGTTTTGATAAGAAAGAAATGGCTAGATTAATTAAACGACAGCAGAGATAAATTTTAGAGTCAATAAGGTTAACAAAAAAGTCATGTTTTACTCAAGAAACCGATTCTGTCTCAGCAAATTGTGATGAAGATTCAGTGCGTGAATCTTCCCCAGAAACGAATCCGATAACAGAGGCATCCCCGAAAAACTCGCTCTCGACAGAGACACTGTAACTCTATAAAAACGTAAAATTTACAATACTTCAAAGCTCGGTAGAGCCCTCAAGATGACAAAAAATTCTATTTTTTGTTACCTTTTTCGCAATTTGTGTAAAATTACGCAAATTTTGATACCTCTTGTGATTGTGTAGCTGAAAAATGTTTTTTTTCTCATACATCGACGGGACACTAATATACATCCCTCTTCTGGATTCAATAATAAGTGACCTACAGCATCTTCTGCCTCTTCAAATACTTAATTTGATTCAACTAAGCGTTTTCATGCCAAAAAGCGAATACAGTAATCAAGACATTAAAACTGTGAAACAACTAGCAACCGATTATACATTGTTACTAGATAA
>JADDOH010011258.1:0-47483 GCA_016648135.1 Agrypnia vestita | reverse complement strand
TTACACATTTTTATCGATTGGTGCGCGGTATGATCGATAATCCTGAAATTATGCAGAGCATTGGTTTGTATGTTCCTGATAATTACACTAGACATCGTCAGCATAGATTGTTTCACATTCCAATATACAGGACCAACCTGCCGATGGTTATGCCTGTTGGAAGAGCCACAGCTATGCTGAACAAAATTGCTTTGGGTATTGATATATTCCATGTGTCTGAAGGGGTTTTCCGAAGCGGCATTCTCCTACACCTTTGACCAGATTTTATGTTATTCTTAATTTATTAAATATTTTCATTTTTGATATATACTTTCTAATATGTATGCCTTAAACATTTTGTTTGTCATGTACATATTATCGTGAAATAAATTGAATTGAAAATTGAATTGAATTGAATTGAACATTAGGGCAATATTGAAAATGATATAATTAAAGCGAAAAAGCGATATCCGGTTACTTCTGTAATCTGAGATTCAGAGAATAATTACTGACTATGTGCTGAATTAGAATTAATGTAAAAATATTTAATAAAATATGAAGGAAAAGGGCTTGAGATACTTTTAGATGCCTTGGACTTGGAGATGCCATTTTTACTTTAATTTCTCGGTAGCTAACTTTTAGTATTTCCGGAAAGAGTAAAGAAGAAATTAGTAATGAATGTAAAGCTGATCTAAGCATAGTTAAAATAATTAAAAAAAGGTCACTCAGGTGGCTTGGGCATGTTGAGCGAATGAATGAGGAAATGGTAAGAAAGATATATAACGCAATATATAGGTGCTAAAAAGAGAGGGCAACTGCGGAAGACGTGTCACTAACACTTAACAACCGTCGAGCTTGCATGTAAATATGTATGAATGTGGAGGAGAGAGTTGTATGTCAGGACAGATGAGTGTGGAGCTCTATCCCCTCTGCTTAACCAACAGGGAAACGGCGTAATGGTAAGTAAATAAGTTGTTACGTAGAAGACAAGGGTTCGGTTCTCAGCCAATTTTGATTTATATATTTATTAAACCTATAAATATATATTTATTCATTTGTCGAATCATGAAAAACATAATCTATACAGAGATGGTATGATATAACTGAGATATACAATTTTAAATTGGTTTTAATATTATAGATGAGAAAGGAACAAATTGACTGCGAGAAATGGACGAAAATTGTCAACAGTCATTAACGGTGTATCAGAAAACATTTGCTGAATAGACCTCACATTCATTGAAGCATGACTTTTACAGGGACGTGTTTTGGAAAAAACATCAAAATAAACTATTTATGTACCAGAGTATTATCCCCAATCTCCAAAAATAATAATTTCGAATATCCGTCCGTAACTTCCTATCCTTCCTCATTTCGTTTTTAAAATTACGATTTCATGTTTTCAAAATTGTTGTTAAGTCAAAAATTTAGTTCATTTAAAGAAAATATTGACTTTATGCTTTTTTAATAAAATACTGGGGATTACATATTTTTAAATATTTAAATTTTTATTTAATATTTCAGTTTAATGAAAATTAAAACTAATTTAATACATGCATCCATTACTATATCACATATAACAATAATAGGTATTAATCATTAATCAAAATAAATAATTCTCTATGCAACAATATCCGTCACTAATAATGAGGTAGGTACAAGAAGCAAAAGAAGCATAATCTCTATTTAATAATTTCCATCACTAAAGTTATCAAGACGCTACGCTACTCTAGATAGCGCTATTCTCACAGCCTTAAATAGCGGTCGAAATATACATTGAATAAAAGGATTTTTGGCGGGCTATAGCTACTATGATACTAAATGTCTTAAGAGATATATCTTTAAATTCGTTTTTTTAAGCACATGCTTTCGTAAAAGTCATGCATCAATGTTCTTTACTTTGCTTAATGTAACCTACAGCCAACGTTGTCATTAAGAGTGTTGCAGACGCGCAGCAGTAAAGGGTTTTATAAGCATTAGAGATGCATATAAAAATGCACAACTGCAGCTGCCTTAGAGCAGGATTTCCTGTAGAGGTGGGAAAATCCAATTAGTAAGTAGAGTCTAAGATATGATCACAAAAACGTCTTTGATGAGCACTATTAGTGAGTAATTGAAATGTTTTCTTGATTGGTCATCGAATAACTTATCATACAGGCACATTCAATATGATTCCCAAAGCTGTCATCAGTGGCGTAGCTGCGCATTGCAACCAGTGCTAGAAAGGGGCCCAAAATGTCCTACAAAACAATTGTATCCATATTTTCCGGGTGTTGCTGTATTTGAATTTAATTTTAATATGGACTTATTTTAAAATCCACCACAGCAAAAAAATAAAATAAAAATCATTTCTCATGTATATTACGACAACACTACAGATGTATCTATGTAGTATCTTGATAATAAGCCTGATGACTGAAAAAAAAATTTTTTCAGTTCCGAAAGCATTTAAAAGCCTGAAAACACAATTTAAAATAAAAATATTTATTTTTTTGTGGGTAAGACATCAATTTTGTTAATATTAATTCACTTACCTATTTTATTTTGAAAGCAAACAAATGATAGGTGACAAGCAGTCATTGCATTGAACCATTTTAATTCTAGGTACGCTTCTATAATATAAGCATATGTTTTGGAAAAGAAGAGAAATTAAATACTTATCTGAAATAATTTATGATTTATTAAATCTTAAGTATTGTTATAATTATATAATTAATTAATAATGTCACCACAAAATTATTTTGCTGTTTTTGAAGAAGAACTAAAGTATTGTTTTTAAATATTTATTTTTAACGCTACAATAGTCCGTAAGGCCCAATCAATTATTATACATACTAAAATATTAGAAATTGCATATATGTTGTAAAATTTTAACATGTTATGACAATTTACTAGAAAATTGTCCCACCCGTGACGATGGAATGCCTCATATATCAAAATATATAAATAAAAATATATGTGAAATTAATAATAATTAAGTACTTATATGAAAACAAATTGAGAAGTTAACTATTTGTACTGGTTATTTATAATATTTTTCTTATTTCCAAAATTTCTAATTTATCTAATTGTAATTCTGTGTAATTAGTATGAAAAAATTGTAAACTTTATTAACATCAAAATATTATTGTCTCTCAAACATGTTGATATGACAATGTACATTTTTATTAATTATATTAATAATGTCACTACAAAATCTTTTTAAAGAAGTAATTAAAATATGTCTATGAAAAGTTAATGGTACCTATATCGTATCCAGCGTCTAGAGAAATCCCTCGATTCAATAAATATTTAATAACCACTGGGGTACGAACCGGAATTTTTTTTGCCAGGATAATGCGTTACCACTAAGCCACATTAACCATTTAACGTTTTATAAATGCAAGGTACTTAAAAGTGACACATTTTATCATTATCTTGACATCATTTATCATTATTTTGACAGAAACAAAAAAAATTTTCGACCGATATATTTTTTCCGTATAACTATCTCTATATACAAAAACTTTATTTTAGTTTGAGAGTAGCAACTTCACAATAAAATGTGTGTTCATTAAAATATACATCATTTTTCCATACACGAAAGCAATTTTCAATCAATTCATCGGAAAACCCATGTACAATTCAATTTTTGAAAAATGTGTCTAGTGTCTGAGTGTGAAGGTTACAATCCTACATAATTTGCAAAAATAAATAAAATCGCTACTTCACTCTGGTGTAATAAAGCGGCTTAGTAAAGATAAGGCTTAATAGGGATACTTGTAGACTGGTTCACTTCTAAGCAAAGTGCTCTAAAACTTGATTTCTATCTGCAACTCTTCTAAATACCTACGACTGGTATCGATGAATTCCTCGTGACGTCTGGAATACAGATCTGTCGGTCGTAGAGTGCCAAAGTGGTGGAGGGAGTTGGGGGGGGGGGGGGGCAATCAAAGATGGCGGACGAGTGTTTTTATTTTAAGCTTTATCTTGTGCATCTCGTTAAAATGTGCAGTGAAAGATATTCTTCAATTAAAGATTCGGTGCGAGGGTCATGCTAACTTCTGTTTACGTCAAATCATCGTGCTGGAATGATTGCGTGCTAATGCATCAATAATTGCAGTATTGACATTTGATGCACGTACTGCGTATGACAAAAAATGAATGACGTCATTTAAACAATTAACGAATGCCGACACACAATACGATGCGTCACACAGTCATTCAAATGCGATTTGAAACATATAATACATCATTTGTTTTTATTTGTAATTTTCATATATATCGTAAATCATATCTTAGGGAGCGTCTATATAACACGTGTTTCAAATTTGAACTCTTTTGAACCCCTATCGCCCTTTATGTAGTCCTAACGTGGCTTTTGATTTGATCCCCCCTCCCACCTAGTGGAACGTAGTTTTTTCCTATTAATTCCAGAAGACATTTTTTGCTGTTTTCTCTTACAAAAACTATTTTAAATCCTATTTAATATAGTTTTTGTATTTATTATATATTAATTTTTAAATTTATCGATCGCATATTGTGCACCGTTTTGATTGTGCTAAATAAAATAAATAAAAAAATTACGTAGCTGTACTCAGACCCCCCCCCCTCCTCATGTATTCCAGTATAGCATTCTACCTCCCTCCCCGTAATCAGGCCACGTGATTTATGGAAGCTTCCTTAATCCCGTAACCATAGTAACTTATTTAATGAGGGCGGACCCACCGTTTACCCAGGACCGTTTTATAAGCCATAGCTCCTGTATCGGTCCTGCTCATTCCCCGCCCGATTGGAATTTTTAATGATCAAAGGCCCCTGTGCGACCCCGCTAAATATCATCAGAAATTACGATAAATAGCCTAATATAATGGGATAGTATGAAATCGGTTAATACTACAAGAACAAAAAGATTGGAGACACCTGGAAGAGGAGAGCACTTGCCTTCAGGTCAAAAGGACGTAATTTATTTAGTACTTTTTTCAAAACAAAAGATTTTTTCCATTTATTGCCCAAAGTGCCTCATTTGATTGAGACTTTAGGCCATTATATATACAAAGCAGAAAAATGAGACTTTCTAAACACCACAACTCTCGCATATCCGAAATTCTACCTTTAAAATATTCCAAAAAATTATTTCTGAATTCAGTACCCAATCGTAATATGTTAAAATTCGAATGAAAAAAATAATACGTACCCAGTACCTACCTAAACATAGTACAACGCTACAAACAATTCTATAGTAAATGAAATTATTATATTGATGCAATATTACTCGTCATTTTTTTTTTGACTTTCGTATTTTGAATTTGACGTTTAGTTGACATTTTTCATGATAAAATTCTTTAAGGAAAGGATAGGATTAGAAAATTAAAATGCGCATCGTAAACCATACACATAAAGTGTAATAGCGATAGCATATAAATAAATAAATAATATAAGCCACATTATGCTGTACCTACCACTTACTGCAGCTAAGAAGATGGACGAATGTTTGAGTCATTTCGCGATCTCAAGGATCTATTCGTCGACGAAACGATTTATTTTATTTTATTTTTTTATTTAAAATATAATGGAAACCTAAAAGGTTAATTAAGGAAACCTAAAGGTTGGATAACATTTTTACATTATTCAATATAAGAAATAATAATATGATTTAGATACAAAGTCATTTTTTTATAGTTGGCCGAGTTTTAACATTTTTGTCACATCTGTTTTGAATTTGTCAGTGGTCAGTTGTTTGGTCTGTTGTGGCAGGTCATTGTATAGTTTTAATCCGTTGCAAATTAGTCGGGATTGTCCTGTTTTTGTTGCGTGTGTTATGTGATAGTTTTGAGCCATTCTAGTGTTGTGTTGATGTTTTTCATGTATTTTGTGTAATTTTATGTCTTCGTCTTATATTTCGCAAATTAGTCGGGATTGTCCTGTTTTTGTTTTGGCGTGTGTTATGTGATAGTTTTGAGCCATTCTAGTGTTGTGTTGATGTTTTTCATGTATTTTGTGTAATTTTATGTCTTCGTCTTGTATTTCGCAAATTAGTGGGGATTGTCCTGTTTTTGTTTTGGCGTGTGTTATGTGATAGTTTTGAGTCATTCTAGTGTTGTGTTGATGTTTTTCATGTATTTTGTGTAATTTTATGTCTTCGTCTTGTATTTCGCCAATTGCCAATCTGTGAATGATTTTAAGTGTTTCGATTTTTGTAATGCCTTCGACGTTTAATTGTTGTGTTATATGGTATATAGTTTCAGTTGGTGTCCAGTAGCGAATGCGCTAGAGTATTTTTATTGCTTCAAAGCTCAGGTCAGAGAGGGTTCGATTTTCGGATTTTGACGACCAGACCCTCCTACTGAACACCATCGTCTGCGGAATCGACTGTCTTCCAAGAACATGGGAAGCAGTGATTGACGTTGATGGTGGCTACGCCACCAAATGATAAATCTACATAATATTTATTTATAACGGGGGAAAATTATGCATACCTAACATGAAGTCCGAAAATAAATGTGTGGTGATCCAGAGCCGTCGCGACTCTGGCCGCGCGCATCGAGCCATACCAACCAGTCAGGAGCTCGATGCGGCTATCCAAGTCCCTATCGCTAATAGGTACATTCACTCTATCGCCGACCGCCGTAGCACTCGCAAGTAATATTTCTGTACCATTGTCTACATCCTGTTCCATGTCTCTAAATTGTTGCCAATAAAATACCTCAGTTGATCGTGAGTATAATTTACGCCCTGTGTCCATCCACCATCCTGCTTTGCTGAATCATCTCACACATACCATGTGCCACTCAAAGTATAAACGTCACGTGCCGACACAAGAAGATGCCTTTGGACGGGTGGGCATATTCTCCCAAAACTCCTATACACACTAACCCGCCAAAAATGTAATCAAATCCCATTACACAAATTCTGTACTATAAAATACTCATTTTTTACTCACAGTTTTATGAAAACAACGTACATTCTTTACAGGCAGAAAAATCGATTACACTTAAATAAGTCGCTGGCGCCTCGTCGTATCTGCGTACCCCTTTGCAGTAAATCTCTCTTCGCTACTTGAATCCAGTTGAATCCATTCCAGTCAAATAACGGGGTTGGCTGCGAAGGTATTCCACACATTCCTAAGTCATGTTCTGACGAGAGGATTCAACGACGATGGTTCATACGAGTTCTAGTACGTGATTCAACGAAATCACGATACATTCGCGATATTAGTGTTACACTGTGAAGCTTTATTAAACTTTCGCCTTCGCTAGAATTGTCACATTTCGTGTGCTTGAATAGATTGTTTAGAGTTTTGAAATGCCGAGGCCGGCCGATATATATATGATTAATTTATTAGAAAGCTTCGATCCTTACTGAATATTATTGTATTACTTCGTTACATGATTTATGCTAGATTTATGATTTAACATACTTTTGTCTATTATCTATTACTACCTTCATTTAATTCTTGAAATAAAAAACTTGTTAAAATTTTTTTGAAGATTGAGAATTTTCCTTAAAATTCCTCATACTTGTATCTTCATGGAGTTACATCGAATTGATACTAATTAACTAAAGGTCACAACGTTTCCTCGCAGAGCTTGCAGAGAGAATAGAACGCCACACTTTTCTTTCCTAGCATACCACTTTTACCTCGACCTCATTCATACACCTTCTCGTTGAAGTGTTTAATGGCGCCAGTCTTCAATATTTGGTTTATCTGATCATGCCAGATCTTCTGCAGACGGCTCCTTTTCTTGCTGCCTTCAATCCTGGTTAATTATATTTTTTTTCCTCTCCTCACTCATTTGTAGGTACGTTCCACATGACCAAACTATGTTAGACATTTTTTCTTTAATTTGTTAGTATTACGCTGCAGCCAGCATTAAATTTTCTACTAACTTATTTCTCACTATCGAACACAGATTTTCATACGCGACCGCATTTACTATAGTTCTTAGTTTTGCCGATTCCAGTTTGACAGAATTAACACTAGACAGTCGCATTTAATCTAAATTCTATGATCAACTGGATAAAATACAATAATTATTGTAGTAAATAAAGTGTGATTGAATTTTAACATACGGTCAGTTATCTAAATATGTACAAAAATAAAAGTTGACCAAATTAATAACGAATTATCTTCGACATTAGATTTTAAGCAAAAAAATATTTTTATTACATATTATCGACATAATGGAATTCTGGTACCAACACTGATGTATGGAAGTGAAGCCTGAAGCTGGAAGAAGAGGAACGAAAGTGGAGATGAGATCCCTCAGAAGTATGTGTGACAAATCCATTTATAATAGAGTAAAGAATGCAGATATTAGGAATGAATCTAAAGCTTATCTTAAAGAAAGATATAAATATTGCAAGTGTTGATGGCGCCAGCAAGAGGGGGCGACCGCGAAAGACGTGGCACGACCAGATTAACCAGATACTGGAAGATGGTCCCGTTAGAAGCCTCAACAACCGGCGAGCTTGCATGCGAAGATGTATGAATGTGGATGAGGCGAGAGTTGTATGTCAGGACAGAAGAATATGGCGCTCTATCTTCTCTGTCTACTCCCAGCGTGATGCTAAGTGTTAACTTGTTATCTAACCAATCAGTCGGATACCTGAGCGTTTATTAGTGTCTTCTTCTTCAAATGTAGCAAATTTATTTTGTGGTAACATAATTATAATTAATATAAATTAACTTTGTTTAAAACCACTTATTTATTGAAAAAAATCAACATGTTTCAAAGCCAATGGCTTCTTCATCATTTGTTTTCCTGATGAAGAAGCCATTGGCTTTGAAACATGTTGATTTTTTTCAATAAATAAGTGGTTTTAAACAAAGTTAATTTATATTAATTATTGTTTATTAGTGTTTTTGATCAACAGTATTAAACCAAACTTTTTATTTAAAAAAATAATTTACACTGAGATTTTTCAATATTTTATAGATTAAATTTAGTTACCCCAACTCTATTTTATAATTAATAATTTGTGTGAATACTACGTATTATTATTATATGTAAAATTTAAGTTATATTTATTTAGTATGTAAACAGCGCGTAATTTTTTGCACAACGTTATAGATTCAAAACATACAAATAATTAAATATTTTATAAAAAAATGTATTACGCCTGCAATTTAATATCGTTGCCTAAAACCAAGGTTTGAAGTAAACTTTCAAAAAAATATTTGGCATTTGCAAATAATGAAGATACATTATTTCCTGTATAATGTGGTTCGAAACACTTACTGTTTAAAGTGCGTATTACCCACCAATAAAATTATCCACGGTTTTTTTAAGTAACATTTACATTATTAATACGTGTAACGATTACACGGTGGTCTAATTGCACGTAAAATTGGAATAAATAACTTATTCCAGAAAAAATGATCACAGATGTTTGGTTCGGCGTTTGATATGAGCGAGATCATGTACTCGATCTTCCGGCATAATGCGGCCGAATCACAAAACAACATTCGCCTCACGAGTCCGCGTCCAATTATCCAAGCATTCCGCGACCAGCGGACGGTGGAAGCTGAGATTGGAGGAGGGCATGATATTTCAATTTCGACGTCAAGTGTTGGAGCGACGTTGCTAACGAATCGTTGAAACTTGCAAACACACTGGTTTTATTTGGTGGTTCCAAAATAATGGCCGATTTTAGCCTTCAAATTCAATTAAACACAAGTTAAAATTACCTAACCTAACCTAACCTAACCTAACCTAACCTAACCTAACCTAATCTAACCTAACCTAACCTAACCTAACCTAACCTAACCTAACCTAACCTAACCTAACCGCTAGATTTTAAGCATTTTAACCGAGGAATTTTACGCTTACAGAGCAAAACTCAGACAGATTGGAATCCAATAAATCTGAAAATACATTTTTACTGCTTTTTTACCTTTCTTTTAACTCGTGGCGTCTGCTTGTCGGCGGAAAAAATTTTGGATCGATTTTTTCCCGTGATTCAATCGAGCTGAAACTTTGCAGGCAGACTCGTGGCGACGATAAAAATGATCTAGCAAATTTTCCTTTAAAAAATTTAATTATGGTATAATTTAGGACTTTTTGAAATTTAAACGGTTTTTTCAAATTGGAAACCATACAAATGAGAAAGGAGCGCGGCGCGTGGAGAAGGCGAGAAATCTGTTTCAACTAGTCTGACTCGAGCCGTGTGTCCGATCAGACGGTTTTGCCGACGGCGTGCCCCCCTATACCAATTATTACGTTTTCAATATTCTATAAGTTTTAAGGATAATAATATACATGGAATAGATTTTTCACATGAACTTAAAGCAAGAGGAATATGTTGATAGAATATCGTTTTCATACTAAACTGTATTAATACTTTGTTTATTTCACTTTTCTCATGATTTATTCCTTTTATTACTGTTTTCATACTTTGTTTATTTCACTTTTCTCTTGTTTTGTTTCTTATATAA
Source organism: Agrypnia vestita (assembly GCA_016648135.1). NCBI lineage: Eukaryota > Metazoa > Arthropoda > Insecta > Trichoptera > Phryganeidae > Agrypnia > Agrypnia vestita. The sequence goes on along the minus strand of JADDOH010011258.1, from coordinate 37,087 downwards.
TTGGTGAGATTAGCGTTAAGATCTGAAATTACATTGATATATTGAGTCGTTCAAAATTGAGCTCCAGTAGGATATTTCAAAATGTTTCTTTGATTTATTGTACCGTGAACTTGTGAATACTCTAAATAAATAAATAATTAAATCAAATTGGAAACAATACAAATGAGAAAGGGAGTATAATAAAAACATGGTTTTTATGGGTTAATTTTTAATACATTTTTAGCAATAAGTGCTTGAAGAGGTAAAATGGATCTTCTATGGTTAATCAGTTTTGCTTATGTCACGTGTTCATTTATCGCTTTCAACATTTGCTAAACTCTTTCCATTTTCAGAATTACGTCTCTGTACTTTAAATTTTATAACTAAAGAAGTGATTCCTTAATCCTTGATTCCTTATTTCTTAATTGCTCAATAAATTAGTGCTATATAAATACTGTAAAAAAATCTTAAATAGAAGGAATTGTGTACTGTCCGAATTCCTTGTAATATATCACTTTGGAACAATACTACAAAATGCACGGGAACCTTCACGCAAATACTAGAAATGTAAAGAATATTCTCGAGGATTCGAAAAACCGAAAAATGTCTCGTGTTAATAGCGTAGCTAGTGCGGCGACTAGTGAATGATTGTTTATCTTGACTTTTCTACCGGTGTGATATTAGCGACGAACCGTGAGGAAAACAGTGTTACCATCGCGCGTTGTAAATCAAGTGCAACGCCTACCTTTGGGTGATAGTGAACAGAATTTTCTAGAAAGTAATAATAAATAATAAAGAAATCATGGACGAGTGATAAGTTGCGAAAAATTGTGAATTAAAGAATAGTGTTGAAATTTAGTTCGTGTCCAGTGACTTTGTCAATTTATTAAAATTAATTAATTAATTATTCAATAATTTCCCGTGTTTTCATTTGTCCCCCAAAGCCACACCACGTATATGGTTTTTTGGAAAAAATCCGCAAAATTATTTTTTTCACTCTTATTCTTGGCATGGAAGATTTAAAATGATATAAATTATCATTTATTATTTTGAGAACAATCCAAATGAGTTTTTGAAAAGTTTCCTATATTAATTTACACGAAACTAAGCTTTGTAAGCTTCATGTTTGTTTAGTTCAAAACGGAATAAAATAAGGGTTAAAAAAGGAAATGTTATACAAAGATTATATGGCAGAAAGTAGAAACGTGGAGAATAAAAGCTAGATCTGGAGCTTTAAGCAAAGCATTGGAATAATATATAGTAGGAAGATGTATATTTATAGGACGATTTATATTTATATGTTCATGCTTTCATTTAAAGTCATATATTATATTTTGTTTACTTTCTATTTACATTTATGTATATGCCTCTTCATACTCATTGATTCACTTTAAAAATATATACATATATTTCTTACATACATAATCAATAGATATTATGCATCATGTACTCAAGTCTAACTTTTCTGGGGACCGTTAAAAAAGTATAAAAAAATGTATTATATGTATAATTATTCTGTAACATGTATCTATTTTATTTTCAACAAATAAATATTTAAACAAAAAAAATATTTCAACGATATAGTACCTAGTGAACTTCCCAACATGGGGGAAATCAACTGGCGGTCAGGTACATCAGACCAGGTGGAAAAGAGTTTTGCTCATAAAATCCTCTCTCTTAAATTTACCTTTTTACACTGAACAACAGTTTGAAGAATCTCTATTAATTTAATGTAGCCCAACGTGTGCGCGAGCGGGATGGATTATGCGAGAATGCGTGGCATGACCGCGAAAAATGCGGGGCGTTCCAGATTGTGCCCTTTGGTAAGAAAGACGCACTGCCGCGAGAGATTACCCTGGGCACCCAAGAGTTCTATGCGAAAAAGCTCCCGTATCGGTCCTACTCATTCGTCTCCAGGTTGAATTTTTTTTAATACTACCGTTTAAATCCGTTCGCAGTCCGGCCACAGTAATCGTCCACTATATTATACGAAACAAAAGAAAATATAAAAAATATATACGTAATGGAAAATAAACGAATACTAAAAGAATCCAAGAGAAGAAGAAAGAAAGCAACAGATAATACAAGATAATATTGTAAAGTACCTACTGATTACAAGACCGGAACATCGCTTCAGAAGAGAGAAAACGTTACGACTAGCAAAGGCATCAATAATCAATAAACACTACAATAAATCATATCAATTATTAATAACGTAAATACTAAACTAAATAATTATTAAAAAACTAAGTTGTATTTCCTACCTTAGGGCCATCAATAGGGGTTAACAGGAAGTAACCGAACATTTCTGAAAAGAAACAGAAATTAATATTAAAAGTCATTTATTGGCATCATAAAAGTTTAAGCATATTAAAATATTAAGAGATTTACATTCAAACTACAGATAACTCATCAATACTAACGAGAAATCTAAACAATTAAAACATTGCAGTATATTTTAGTTTGATTGACGCGATAATAGCACAGTTTCACGTGATAAAAATAGTTTGTTATGTTTTACTATGCATTACGGATAGACGGGGAGGACGGACACGAGGAAATTATACATAAATAATATTAAATGCATTTACGATATTATATTTTTTTGTTTTCTCTATTTTCCTAATATTTGGTAGAAAATTAAAAACCATATAGAGAATATTCACTTCATTTATTAAAAGTAATTTTCAAAATGTGGCATATGAAAATGGAAAAGTGTAGGTACGAATTGTACACATAGATTGTGTTAAAATTGTTTTAAACTTTGTATTCATTTTTGCTTGGAGATTATTTTTTAAAAGGATTGAAGAAAATTAATGTTGACACCTTTGCAATATTTGAAACCCTTGCTGATTGCTAAAATTTGGAATATTCTTCCACTGAAAGCATAATAGGTATATTTGAAAAAAATTACCGTAATCAGATGAAAATATGAAGGGACTGAAAAGATACATTTTATATGCATATAGTTAACCTCCCATTCGTGAAAAAAATGTTTAGTAAATATATTTCTAAGAATTTTTATACATTGTAAGATTTTTTTTCAAGTTTTGTCATTTAAACTCTGGGAGGCCATCTTGTAGTATCCTGTCAGAGTTCTGAAATGGAGACCTTGGGAAAATAAAAGAGATGGGCCGATGATATTGTCGCTGTGGGGGGAAAGAAATGGCTACAATTAGCCAACAATAGAAGAATGGAAAAATAAGGAAGAGGCCTATATCCAGCAGTGGAAAGACGAAGGCTGATGAAGAAGAAGTCATTTAAACTTGCCGATGATACGTCGTAAACCCTGTGGCTTCCATCTCTTCCCTACTCCGCGTGGCGGGCACGGATTCGGGGATTCTCTGGTCGCTTTCTGATGAGACCGCGGATGCTAATCTCACATATTCTAATCGACAAACACAAAAACCTTATTAGACCGGTGTTGACATATGAAGCAGAACCCGATTAGAACGTTCTTAGATTTTCACGGCCACTCAGAATCTTCAAGTTTGTGTTTTCTGGGGTATTATGCCATGTTGTTACGACCTTTCGGGCCGACGTTTCGGATCCCATTGCAGGGTCCATCATCAGGACTGATGTGTTGTTGTGAGTGTCGATGGTTGTGGTTAAGTACTTAACCACAACACATTATTTACCACCATACTTAACCACAACACCAACATTCACAACACATCAGCCCTGATGATGGACCCGGCAAAGGTCGTAACAACACGGCATAATACCCCAGAAAACACAAACCAGAACCCGACTGACTGAAATTGCAGAATACGACACTGTATTGTTTGAGGGCACTCGAGATGTTAGTAAGGTCCAATTTTCTCTACTCTCGAGAACGAATAAGTCAGTTTTCAGATTTTACCCATAAATAAATTAGGTAGGTATACTAAATATACATAAATGTAATTCTTGCGTACTTTGGTCATATCGTAAGAATAAATGCAAAATGCTACATGCGAAGTGCACAAGGAAATCACGATCACGAAAGTCTTAAAATAATGGTGATTACGCATTATCGAAGTCTCTAGAACAGGCAACATAAATCTAGAATCAACTACACTCTTTTAGAATAAACCATAATCACTAGAAAAATGGAGAAACTGGTCGAACACTCTCGTTGCATTGCGAACTCTGACATTTATGTATAAAAGCGATGTAAGCGCGCGCGAGTCAGTTATATTTGACAGCGGCCTAACGCCATAAACTCTACCACTAGCCAATAGGTCTAAGTATCGAGTCTTAAAAGGTCACCATAATTTATAGATAGTTGGAAACTATCTTGGAAAGTATTTGGGGTTAAATTTGACAATATAATAATAATTGTAATATTTACTGGAAATTTGTTTTTAAATTTTCTGAATTTGCAAATTATTTATTAGAAAAAGATCACGGTTTTGATAAAGGTTTAGGACTTTCTATTTTACACATAAATAATTTTGGTCTAAAATTGAATAATTTAGAATCATTTGAAATTAGTAAAGCATGTAAAAGTAAGCAAAATATTATTAATTAAATTTAACTATTAGTCCAATTCTAAAAAAAAATCCAATAATTTTGTGTAATCAAGAACTTCAGCAATAATATTTAAAATAATTTTTTAAATAATTTAGAAAACCACAAGAAAAGACATTATTCATTTTGATATTTTAACATACATAAAACACCCTGACGATGGAAAGGTTTTCCGAAACATGTAGGTGTAATTAATCAAATATAAGTATATTAAAACATTTTTTTTTTTTTTTGAAAATTAAGTGCTAGGAGGGGTGATGTTTAGATTCATGACGGGAGTCCTATGGGATCCAAAAGGAAAAGTATACCAGACCTGTCAGACCCACTCTCCTCTATTGCTCCGAATGCTAGACTATGTGCTGCACCTACAAAGAGCAGCTAGATACAACGCACGCTGAGATGGTCATGTGGAGTATCCCTAAGAGACAAAATAACATTCGAGGAAGCCTGGGTGTCAAAGACATCAAAAGCAAGATGAAGAAAGGCAATTAAGATTGTATTACCATGTTGGACGCAGAGCACCGATCACATTGTTAGGTAGGTGATGGATCATCCCCGACTTACATCCAGAGAAAGACCAAAAAATTCATGGGTGGTGCAAAGGGATGGGCAGACGCAGAGGCAGGGATTGAGTGACGTTGTCCGGGACAAAATAATGTATAGCCTAAAGATGAGGAGACCGTGATGAAACCATGGAGAAGAAAAATAATTACAGGTAATTTAAGTCAACATATAAGTCCACATGATCCGTACTGTCTTGACTGACGGATGCGAAGCTTGAAATATCCCGGTAGAGTTGATGGAAAGTTGGGTGACAGTTTCGAGGTGAAAAGTCTTCGGAAAATTTATGGACCATTGTGAGGAAGTTTATTTATTTTATTGTTTATTTTACATTTGTTTTAATATAAGTTACTAATAACTGCCACACTAGGTAAAACCTGTTCTGTGGCAGTTATTCTCATTTGCTAGTTATATAATAGTAACAAATAACAGTTGTAAAGAAGTATAAACGTAAAAAGAAAGCAGAAAGAATATATACAATCATAAGAATACATAAATCTAAAAGAAAATGTACATACATATAAAATTAAGATAAAAATTTAAGTAGATACAAAAATAAATACTATATTAGAGTATACTTGAAATTATATAAAGCAGATTTTGCCTATTTAGAGGTCAAGAGCTAATCACTTCTTCAGCATACCTTCTACCTGATATTTTTATAAAATTAGTAATACGGTGTTTAAAGGGTTTGTGTATTGTAATTTCTTTAGTTTCATTTGGTAACTTGTTAAAAACAAACAAAACGGGGCAGTGAAATTAAATTGTCTTCGTCCAAAAGAGGTTTTAATTTTAGGTACCTCGAAATTAATTGCATTTGCCAGCCTTGTAACCCGTGTTTGTTGTGTACGCTTAAAATGTACCTTGTTTAGAAAGTAAGTTACAATGACGAGTTATATAACATTTCTACTAGATTCCCAGATTTCCAGAGGACAGGAAGCGTTAGCAGATGAGTGAAAAGGACGTTATGAACAGGGACACATTGCACTACTGCTGATTACGATTTAGAAGACATTCATCGAGAATGGGAGCATTTATTGCAGAGACGAAGGATTTGGAAGAACAGTGCTCGATATGTGACAACTTGAAGAAGATACAGAATATGGTATTTACAATATTTTTATCAGCAAGTTCTAAGAACACAAAACAATCTAAAAACACACAAAAAGGGATAACCATTAATTAAGAACAAATATAGATGATGAACGTGGAATCGGTGAATGCTGCACTGTGTATAGTGATCACTTAAGCAAACTAACACAGGTCGTAAGCCCTGCGGTCGCCCAATAAAGCTTTGCTCTATAGCTCTTGTCACTGAGATCTATAATATACGTAAAGATGGTGTTTGTTCAGGTTGAAACGTATATCTTGAGAAGTAAGGCGCAAAGGGTGCTCTCAATGTCTTCTAAATGGGAGGATCACGACAAGCGAATACATCAGTTCTTGAAAGAATGACTGAAGGCTTAGGTTAGGTTAGGTTAGGTTAGGTTAGGTTAGGCTAGGTTATGTTAGGTTAGGCAAAGAAGTCTCAACGACATGCTTGATTCAGTGCGTAAATCTACATGCAGAACTTTTCTGCGCCGAGTTCGGCGTATCGTGACGTCATCTATTTAAAATAATACAAGACGTGTGTCAGAGAGAATGATTATAAAATGTTAAGGAAGAAAAGTAAACATTCGGTACAATAATTAGTAGATAAAGCGCAGTGTGCCGTGAACCATTTACTAGTACCGATACCCGGATGGACGGAGACACGGAGTTTAGAATGTATTTAGCACATTATTACAAGCAAAGTGTGCTTTCGAAAACACTGGCTGTTAATGGCCCCGTCTAAACAGTCAGCGTGATCTAGCCAGGGCCGCATCCAGCCTTTCGAGAGCCCAATCGTGAGCAGCCAAACGTCGCGTACTCATCACTAGGGAATGCAATCCCGATTGCCCTTTCGGGATAATGTGGAATTGGTGAACGTTGCCTTGTGTAGAGTGATCACTTAGCCCAGCTCATAGTGCTTGTAAGCCCTGAGCTATCTTATAAAAAGACTTCCATACATGTTTTTCATTTAAATAGCTTCGTCTCTGTGAGAATTGTATAATGTATCTTAATTATATAATACTAGCCGTAACCCGTCAAAAATGACGAAGCATTGGTTCGCGTCTTTTCTAAGCCCTAGTATTTATTTATAGTATCTTTTTGACGGTCCACGGAGAGGCAGTGGCAGCAACGTTATGCGGCCGGTTCGGGTTTGCTGGCCAGTGGTTCATCCTTGAACCCCATCTCTGACAGTTTAATTTGTTTTTTTAGCCGTGAAATCGAACAAAATCACGGACGTTACACGAAGTTACGGACAGAACGAAATTGTTATGTTTGATGTTGTTATTATTAATGTAACTATTTTGATAACTGAGATTCTTTCCCTATAAGCGTCATCTATGTGCTAATTAGGGAATGCAATCCCGAGTCGGGATTACCCTTTCCAATCCCGCTGGATCCCTACGGATCGGGAGCCCGAATACTTTTGTGTTTTTTGTTTTGTTTATTGAGCTGGATAGCAATTTACGACAATGCCTTGCATTTTTATGTCAGCAATTTTAATAAAATGTTCATTATTAATCATTGCATCAAAGTTTTTGTAGGCATTTTTCCAAGCATCAATCAGTCAATGTAGTAGAGTAAAGACTACTAACTAACAGTAGTTTTTATTACTATATTAGGTTGATAAAATACAGCAAATATTATTCAAAGCTTTTTTCATTATTTGAATGTGACATGAACATAAGTTTTAGTACTTACTAAAAGCTCTATAGACATATACAATTAAACATACAAAACATAAAAAATGCTGATCAATCCCGATAATCTCGTAAAATGCCTCGAGATCTAGCGGGATCCCGATCTCGCGGGATCGGGATTGCTTTCCCCACTCATCACAACCCTTGCTCAGAAGGTACTATTACCTACACATATTAGGATCGATGCCTTTGAGATGTTTTGTTAGGCGGCCGTATTCTTAAAAAAACTAACCCATAAAAACCAAGATTTTATTATTCTCCTTTTCTCATTTACTAGTTGAAACAGGTTTGGCGCTTACCCCACGCATTGGGCTCGAGTCAGGCGACGCATCGAAAGGGAGTAATAAAAAATTTCGAAAAATCCAAAATTATACCATGATTAATAATTTTTTTAAACGAAAATTTGTTAGATCATTTTTATCGTGGCCAGGAGTCTGCCTGCAGAGTTTCAGCTCGATTGGATCACGGGAAAGGGTTAAAAATCGATCCAAAGTTTTTTCGACAGACAAGCGAGCAGACGCTACGAGTTAAAAGAAAGGGGGCAAAAAATCAGCGAGCCTTACAGTAGTCGTGTATGATGTGTTTGACATCTCAAAATTAAAAATATAGATTGAGCAGTAACAGAAATTAACATCAAAATTTAAAAAAGCCAATATGTAACTAACTAACTAACTAACTAACTTACCATCACGCCGTTTCCCCGTGGGGGTAGGCAGAGAGGATAGAGCGCCACACTCTTCTGTCCTGACATACAATCCGTCTCAATCAATACGCCTCATCCACATTAATACATATTTGCACGCAAGCTCGCCGGTTGTTGAGGCTTCTAACGGGACCATCTTCCAGTATCTGGATAATCTGGTCATGTTACGTCTTCCGCGGTCGCCCTCTCTTTCTGGCGCCATCAATATCTATTTATTTTTAAATTACTAAATACAAATAATGAAAATGTACGTGCATTTATTTATTATTGAATTTTGCCGCACTAGGTAAATACCGTATATATCTACATACGCATTTCGTTTAGAAATGTGTTTGGTCAATTGTATGTTTTTATTTATTTTCATAGATGCCGGTAGGGTGTTGCTATATACATTGTATGAAAACTTTGAATAAATATTTAAAAATAATCACATAAATTACATAAAATATGAGAATGTATCATTAAGGGCAGTTATTGTTTACATTAATGTAAAAAAAATAGGTATTTATCGGATGGTTTCTAAGATATAAGCCAAAATATATCAAAGTTACAGCATCCACACGCTTGACACCGTCACGTAGCATATATACAAAATCAGAAGCGTTGGCTGTTGATAGTGTGCGTCTTCGCTGTGATGGCACTTGCTGGACATTGATTTGTTGTTCCCTGGCGTCTTATTTCCTGTTACGCATTTCCATCCGTTTTCACAAAATTACTGCCACAGATTGCAGGAAAGCGAGAGGAAAGATGTTACACATCACAAACAAATTGTTATTGGGTGATTGTTCCCCAACACTCAAAAATAAAGAAACATGAAGACATCTGTTAAATGACAATATTTCTATCATTGCGACGAAAATGTTGGCTTTAATTTTATATTTTTTATAATATTCATCTAATACTAGTATTTTAGACAAAATTCCAGAGATTGTTATGACTGGTTTGCGTGACATCGACATCGTTGATTTCCGACATTACAATCCATATATGTGTAACAAAATATTTATGTACATTTTAATTTAAAGTGGTTTATATGCCATTACTGCACAACTGTTGTGTTGAAAAGTGATATACGATATAAGTGAATCATCGTATATTTAGATATAAAAATACAAAATGTAATATCTGCTTCCTGTCTTGGGTTTTTGATGAAAATTATTTATAAATCCCCAATATTCTACATTTTCCCCAATCAACATATTACACTAATTATTAGGCCATGTAGATTCGCGATTAATTTCCAAAAAATGATGATGCTTACTATAATAAATAAGAACTGCAAGGATGTTATGGTAAAGTGGCTTCTGTCACTAGGTGTACATGAACCTGTTATAATACATACAGCCTATTTCACAATCGTTCATGAATTAGGAGGGAGGGCATTTGAAGACCAAATGAACAAATACCCGCACCTTGTACGATTTTAGCGCTCCTTTCTATCCGGCGCTCCGTGCCCGTTGGGTCCGAAGTTTAGTCCTTCACTGGCTCTAAGTATTTAATAAACTGGTAAAACATGGGTAAAACAAACACAACAGGGATCCGCGCGGTGGTGTGCGTGGAGTATACAGTAGTGGTAAATGGAGATAAGTAAAAGTCATTTCGCTCGGCCGCAGCCGTGTCTGTGAGGACCGAGAATATTCATTGATAACTTGAGCCGGAGTATGTAGAGCGGCGCATGCCAAAATTTTCATTGGATAATATCGCATACTCGATGTAAGTACATTCAGTGTCCTAAAAGGATTGAATATAAGTTGTGCTTCTCGATATTCAAGGCCATTCACAACGTGGCCCCTCAATATATAATCGACTTCTGCATTCCATTTGCCGCGAGAATTGCCGTAGGTTATTATTTGAAGTAACTCGCATCCACAAAACTAACTTCGGTGACTATACTTTCGAGGTGACTGGACCAAAGTTATGGAATAAACAAACTGAGGTAAACAGACAGCTTAACCACAGTTCGAAAAATAACTAAAGGGGCACCCGTTTATGCAGAATTCTATGTTACTGTATTATGGGAAGGACTATAGTGTCTCTAGAATATATGAAAGGTTTCAGATTTACAACGTATAGATAAATAAAATTTCATAATCAATGGATGTTCTTACGGTGGAATTAGAGAACGTTATATTTTATTGAGTGATCACTTAAGCTAGATTATACAGATCAGAAGCCCTGGGGCACCCTACAGAGACTTCAATACACGTTTCCCATGTACATATCTCACACAATTTTCAAAACATTCACCGACTTAAATGTCCTAAAAGGGTTGAATATAAGTTGCGCCTCTCGATTTTCAAGACTATTCACAACATGGCCCCTCAATATATAACCGACTTGACTGTGCATAGTTGATTCCACGGACTGCACTGCGAAGAATTCAGTATTATAAATGGGAATGGTTAGCGAAGTACTGTACTGAGGCCATGATTGGTTAGAATGTTGAATTTAGATTTAAGGTACTGATGTGAGTGTAGATTGAAAAGTACATTATAATGTAGAGATGGCTTTAACCAAAGACTCATGTCAACGGAGTCAGAGAGAAGACAATGCATGTCCCAAGATGATTTGGACGAGTCAATTGGTCCAGCCATGTAAGAAGCGTTACGCAAACCACCCAATTCTGTTTAAAATGGACGGAAAACTGAATCCTTAATTGAGTTTAATTGTATTTTATATTTTACTACTCGAGTTTCGAGAGTATCAGAATCTCTCAGAGGTGAAGTATTAAACTGACTATATTCAAATACAGAATTTTTTCCAATGGATTAGGTGGAAGTACCAATAATTAGGTACTAACAAGATGAATTTTCTGGTGTCACGCATGTTCAACGGGAATATTAAAAGGAGAGGAGAAAGGTTTGGTGAAAGTAATATTGTTTATCAAATTGATACAGTCGAAACTCGAGTAGTTAAATACAAAATATAATTAAACTCAAGTAGAAATTACGTAAAAAAAATAATTTTATTATTTGTTTTAATCTAATTATATATTTATTGATTACACCTACATGTTTTGGAAAAACCATCCATTTTTCCGAAACATGTAGGTGTAATTAATTAATATATAAGTAGATTAAAACAAATAATAATAATTTTTTTTAAATGTCTATCTACACAGTTGCTCAACCAATTGAAAAAAAATAGCATAGTTTTTATGTGGGGTATAAAAGCAAAGGCAGCGATATCTAAAAAAATAAAAAAATATTTTGAATGCAGTCACTGAGGATTACTAATTTATGTTGTATTGAATTATAGATTTTATGTATCTCTCCCATCCAAAATCATCGATCTCAAATGAAGTACTTTTTAAATTAATAATCCACGAAGACTGCATTATATTTTTAATTTTTATACTCATATTTTAATACCTGATACTTTCACTGCTTATACCTTTTATTGCTTTTTATACATGTACTTTATATTAATATATTTTATATTTTACTGCTTATTTCTGATATTGTTTAATGCATATACTTTTTGATTTTGTGTATTATTTTTTAATGTAAAAGCCTGTAATGGGCGAAAAAAAGTAAATAAATAAATAAATTTATTAAATTGTTGCCTTTGCTTTTATACCCCGTATACGTTTTATCCATTTTAATGATTATCACGAATAATATCTCCGATGTTGATGCCAAATCCATCAATAATCTACTCATCCCTTGTTCAAGCATATAGCCATCGAGCTGCAAAGGACAAGGAGAAAGTTCCAAGGACATGCTGCATCTGCAGTGGGTGCAAGACATCAGTATGGTGCAGAACGTCTAGAACATAGTAGTGTCATGCGTGTGATAACAAGGGATGAACAAGCAGTGAAAAAAAAATTACTCAATCGTGCGAAAGGAGGCTACAGTAACTGAGGTGCATCGATTTCCAATTATATTTTTAAGGGTTGCTCCAAATTGATTGGCCTAAAATGTGTTTGTAAAAAAATTGGGTTAGATCGTTCTAAGGCTAGAGTAATGGTTGCCAGAGAGCGCCCTCGCCGTGAATATCTTGAGCAAGTGTGCCAAGATATGAGTTGGGCCTCCTACACAGAGCTGAAGAGGATCGCCGGAGACCGAGCGGAATGGAGAAGGAGATGTGCTTTTCTGCAAACCAATCCCACGAATTGAAACCCAAGGAGAACAAGGCTTTAGAATTGTATAAAAGACAGACATTCTACAGTTAAAATTGCTTAAAATTTTCATGCTGATATTTCTGTTGCGCCCCTAATGTTTAGGGTAGGTCAGCTTAGGTTTTCACATGTAAGATCAGTATTATTCAGTCATGATGATTTTAATATACCCCTTCAAAGGAAAATTTCAGATCCTGCAATAGCAATCACATCTGGATTTCAAATATAATCCTTGATTTACAGTGAACTCTCTAACTTTTACGATTTTTGAGATGTTGAGGTGATCAGAACAAAGTATTCCCTTTCGCGAATCTGATTTTAATTTCAGTTGACCGAAGCTATTGATAAATACGACATTTTTTTAATATCTTATAAAAATCTTGAAACGAAGACACATACGCAGGTAAATTTTTAACATAATTTGTACAATAATATTATAGCTACCCTATTTTTTGGACGACAATTTCCATAGTTAATCTCTTATTCACCTGCAGGTGAAAGAGTACAAATTTTGACCAATTTATAGGTGGTGTCGAGTTATTTGTTTGCCGCGCTAAATGAACAGCCTAATTAATAAAGAGTGATTCAATGAGAATGAAATATAACGAAAGTGAAGTAAGTATGAAATTAATATAATCATTTAAGCTGTTAGGACCGTAACACGAATCTCAATTTAAGTCAACTTTATATCTAGAAATATTTATTGTAAAATGCGGAAATTGTTATATTGTACAATGATTCATGTTATTACAATGTGTGTAAAAAAATTAGAGAAATCTATGTCTCACATTAAAACAAAATTCATACTAATTCTGAGATAAATATGTGATAACAAAATGGGAATGAATCTTCGAAATGAATGTGTCACAGATTGGGGTGATTCAACTCAACGACAAATTTACATAACTACTGCGGCAACAGAGTCCAAAATGAACCTCTAAAATTGTAATGAGTCTCTTTTACCAATACGCTGTACCTGCTTTGGCACAAAACGCTGGTACTCTGTGCATGTTGGGAAACAAATTTCCTCAATCAACTTCACGACCTACGAAAACTTACGCGATTCGTCTCCGAATTATTCATTAAAAATAGTATTTATTCCGATAATTCTTCGATTTTTCATTTCTTCGATTCTACTTAAGCTAACCTCATGATTTAATGTAACAAAGAAAGCAATGGAGCAAGAATTTTTCCCCCAAATTTTGACACAATTCTGGTATTACCTACCTACGGTCTCGATTCCTTAATTGTAAACCCGAGATACTAATATGGCGTTTAAAAGAGGTACGCTATCAACGCTGATTCGGTCAGATTTGGAAAAACTGCATCGTTTGACACGACAAAAAATTCACCAGGCCGCCAGGATAAGAATCATTAGGATATTTATTTTCTCATGTTCTCCAATTTGAGACTTTCAAAAGGCAAAAATATCTTCACAATATAAGAGAGAATTAGTTTGTTAACGATATGAAGAAATCGGCCCACAAAACCGTCAGTTGAAATCTATGACATTTCCCATAACACAATATAGAATGGAAACACGGGCATTGAGGAATGAAGAGAGGAATATTTTGGATGTCTTCTATGCTGGAAACGGATGCTGGGAGTCCCGCAGACCTGGAGGTTCTCAAATGTCTCAATCCTCCAGGTAGGTATTAACGATTGCCGAAAGACTAACGACATTTATATTTTTAATATAATAAACAAGAATATCTTTTGTATTAACCGCTAATATTTTGAAATATACATATAATTCAACAAATTAGTGGTCAATTCAAAGTATATTCTTGTTAATTATATTAATAATGTTACCATAAAACCATTTTGCAGTTACTGAAGAACTTGTATTATTGATGGATTTAGCGTTAACTTTGAAGGCATTATTCACGATAATCATTAAATTGGGTGAAAAACATTTTTTTTGTTAGATCTACGTGAGTTTAATACCTAATATTTTCATGAGTCGATGAGAGATTCTGTTGCTCTCGAAACATAAGTAATAAATTATAAAAATATTATTAAGGCATGTAGAGATACCAAAGTTATGTTTTTCACCTAATTCAAAGACTTGCGACACATTCAAGAGAAGGATTTTTGTATACTTTGGACACATTGCTATAAAAAATAATGGATGTCTAGAGATATTCGTTAAGGGGCACTAGGGAGAAAATGAGATGGCCTCTTACAAGATGTATAGACCAAATAAAGAGTTAAGATGGTCGTTAAGAAATATATGAATTTTTGGATCACGTCGGAAGACTGTATGGAGACCCTTGTAACAGTGGTAGAGGAAACTGCGGATGAAGACAACTAGTATTGCCTACTGGTAGAAATAAATGGCGCTGGATAATTTCAGCTATATGTCACTAACCGACTACTATATAGAGAGTATATAAGGAAGAAAAATATAAGAGCATACTATAAAAAATATGTGATATGTGACAGCGTTACAATTTCAGTAGACTCCGAGACAAGGCATCTATGTGTCATATTGCAACAAGATTCATACTTGAAAATAAACATGTCGTATTGGAATAAGAATGAGCGAGCGAACGTGTCATTACTGCGGTTCGATTCTCACTGCGTGCGGCCTGGCCCGGTGCTACAGGCGACGATACTGTACCAGCTAGTTGATAACAGGCCACGAATGTGTTAGGTCACACAGTTCCTGAAGATGATAAGGCGTACTTTACCGCAAGTTCATTATTTATACTAGGGCTATACCGCTCTCTGTCTTCTGCGCACCTTTCTCTCTCTGTTTCTGACGGAAACGAAACGAATGCGCAATGCTGGACTGGCAACATGCGACAGGCATTCCTCGAGGGCCCCGCGTCCGTCCAATAGAGTAATAGAGCGACAGTTTGACGATATTGGATCTAAATTTTGCGCAAACTCTCGGACAGACGCGCAGAAACACGCGCAAGCGCACGTTTTGGGCGATAGATGGGAAAATACACGCGGACGTGTCTGCACCAACTCTGCAAATGCAAAATGATGGTGTATTGGTGAAGATATTTTTTTGATAGATTTTAAAACTCGCGTGTGTTGTATCGTTTTAACCCTCGAATTTTTTAAATATTTTTTTGCTACAGCCACGATTTTTTTATAGGCCCGGGTAAGAAGACGAGATGATTTTTAAGCGATTTTGATCGAAGAAGATTGTCGCGAATAGACACGGGATACAAGAATTTGTTTGGAAGTCTTCTCACCTGAGCTCGCGCTGTCGAAAATTAATTTGTTTACGCGGACACGGCCGCGAACCGCGGTATCCTCCGCTTCCGAACGGGCCGATATCCTATCGGGCCATCAGCCATCAGCCATCAGCCATCGGCCATCAGCCATCGGCCATCAGCCATCGGCCATCAGCCATCGGCCGGACTCTCCCGGGGCCGCCGCGAGCACTGCGCGCGCGGCTCGGAGCGGGGAGAGAGGAGCCCGCCGCGGGAAAAAAAAGGACCGCGGCATTTTTTGCAAATTTTAAAAATCGTTTCTCGCTGATTCGTGTCTTTCGACGAGTTTCTGAGTAACTTGTTTGAGTAGCTGTGTCGCGATACAGCGCGCGAATATTTAGCTCGCGGGGGAGGGGCACCGGGGGGGCGGGGGGCGAGGGGCCCCCAGAGGTGGAGGACCGTACAAAGTCTGCCGCGCATGCCCAGACACCCATGCGCGCGGGGCTCGATTCCGCCTCCAGCGCGGCGGCACTCCGCCGAAATCGCGCTCCGATCGCTGCGGCGCGACTGTTGACGCGCGCGTTGCTCGCGACTTTTTCGCTCGGACACTTTAATTTGCCGGACGTCGCGCGAGCGCGGCCGCCTCGGACGAGGGGCCCCTCTTCGTTCTCGACGAGCGGCTGAAAACGCCCATCCGCGCGCGGTCGAGGCGCCGGGGCAGTCCGGCGGCACCGCGCGAAGGGGTCGCGGCCCGCGGCGGCGGCGGCCGGGCGCGCCGGGCCGGGGGGCGCCGTTTCGCCGCGGTGGCGCGCGGGCGCTCGACGCCGCGGGGGCCAGACGGGGGGCCCCTCTCGGCTCTGTCTGGTTCGTTCGCCTTCAAATTTTTTCCACGTAGCGTGAATGCGGGCGGCCCATGAGAGGCACGCGAGCGCCCCAAATTCTTTTCCCCGCGGAACGTTCGAGTTTCTCTCGGCTCTCGTACTATTATTAATCTCTATTTATTTCCCACTCGAATTAAACTGTTCTACCGCGCACTGAAACATTACCGGTAACGTGGTCCAATCACCACATTACAAATAACAAATAAGACATATAAAGAACTACCGCGAACGATCGTGAGAACTAATAAAAATCTTAAATTTCCAAGGGTCGGTTGCGTGAACAGCGGTAATAGTAATAGTTTAGCAAAAAGATTTTTGCTTATCAAATTTATTTTTACCAACAACCGGCACTAAAAAGTTACATATTCACTAATACGATACCAATAAAGAGGGGTATTAAGAGCTTGAATAAGTCAAAAGAAATAAAAACCATATTTTATTTATGGGATAGTATTGATGATACACTTTCTCTCTCTCTCTCTCTACCTACTCTAATTACTAATCTTCTGTGTAATGTAAATGTCTGTACTTAAATTATTTTATATTGTACTGTCTGGAGAAGGTTGGGTGCAACCAAACCCGGTATCAATAAAGTAATTACATATTTTTATTTAAATTAAAGTATCAGTGAATAGCAATCCACCGATTACTTAGGACCGTTTTATGAGAAAAGTCATCCTTTTCATTTGCTGCCAGGTTGGCATTTTCAATGCTACATTTCAAGTTTTGTCGACAGTTTACAATAACAGTATTACTGGTCATGGACGCAAAACGAGTAGAATTACAAAATCATCAGTGCATCATATAAGAATAATAGAACATAAAGACTTTAGGGGACAACGAATAACATTATCCTTACACGACTCGAGCACCTCTAAACCCCAAAAACATAAGATTTACTTCCTCTTCCGTGGACGATCCACATCCTCTTCCAAAGGAAGATTCCACCTCAAGATCTCCCACCGTAAAACCCACGTCCTAAACTTGAGTATAAGATAAGACAAGGCAACTCCGCAAATTATATGACTACAACTTCACAATAACCACCAGAGAATCAAAAAAATAAAGGTAGAATGGATATCAGGAGTGGATAGGAAGGGCGTAAAAAATGTAAAAATCAAGCAACAATCAAGATAGTAGTTGTAAACATGAAAGTTTTGAAGCATCTCAAAATAACGACTCCAATAACATCTTTATAAAGTTCCAATCTCGCGATCAGCACTCTACACACACAACATACATTTATATGCACTACTAGAAGATACAATAAAAGAAACACATACATATGCATAACAATTCAATGCATACATTTGAATTACGTCACACTATACTATAAATAGCTCATATTATTGAATAAATATAAAGTAGCCATTTTCTTAGGATAAAGTAAATAAACAAGTTTATTTGCGATCTGTGTAACACCAGATATGGTAGATCAATGTGTTATTGTTTATTTTAATCTTCCAAAACAATTAGAATTATAGAAACTTGGTATGTTATGCAAATTATAGTAAAATTATGCCGTGTCATGGCAAATTATGCATTTAACTTAATTATCAGAAAAAAACATCGTGTCATTAGTTATTACACACACCTCCCACTGATGAGATCTACCTACTGAGAATTCCATAAACTGCAGATTTTTTTGTACAAGACAGTCATCGAAATGGAAGTTCTAGTGAACATCACAACCAATGCCTTCAAAAAATTTCCCGAAACCGTCTAGGTTGAATTTAGTCTCGCGGATACCATTAGAGAATAATATTTGTTCGTTATGATAATTGTGAAAATCCTCTTTCTTTCTGTCTCTGAGTCTTATGTAACTATAAGAAGATCTCCTTTTTTACGCGCAGCGGCATATTTAAAGGTAATTTTCAAGCTTCTTATACTTAATATAGGTACTGGACGCAACAAAATAAAGAAATTCTTTTTAGTACAGCTAATAACTTACGCGACAACAACATTCAATATAAAACAAAATCGAAGAATTTTCGTGAAATATTCAGCGGCAGAACCGAAGTTGCGGTATCCCTGCTAAGACAATTCACATATTTATTTTGCTGGAAACATTTTCACCAGCTCCCAGGGCTATCCTTGTCGATACATAAATAAATGATCGCACACCGTATGCAAATTTCCAGTACAAAAGGCCATATGTCATATTTATGATAGTCCGCATGAGCCGCCCGGGCGGCCTCTTTCCGCAGATAGCAGATAGCCACCCGAATGGTTAATCACCGAGTGGCGGTTCTCTCAGTGTCAAGTTTGGATCCTGACCTTATGCGCGGAAACTGAGCCGAATCTGCTCGCGTCCAGTGTCCAATGCGCCGAATCTTAATTTATTGTCCAAATCGACCGCCCTTGACACTTATCCGCAGGTATTTTCGGCGGATCGATCGCGAATCGAACGCTTGTACCTCGCCAACGTCATCTGTCGAAATGTGTTCTGGCCGCCGTCTACGCCTGCTGGGCTTCCAAATCATTCAGACACAAGCATACGAATGTATTTTAAACATTTGTAATTTTTCAGATTAAAACTTTTATTTTGTCTTTTTTTAAATTTATTTATTATTTTTATTTATTAGAGACACTAGCAGGACTATAGGTACATGATACTCTAATAATAAAACATTATAAATGAGGACTATGCCCATTATCCCAATTACAAGTGTCTTCGGCATGCTCTAGTAACATGTATTTTTGCATTTAAGTATATTTTACATGTACATTTATATTAACAGTGTATTGCATATTTAGTATTTGAATGTAGTGCGATTAGTATTTAATAAATAATTTATTTGATGGATCAATAGGTTCGGGTCATCGTTTAGAAAATGGATGTTGTGTATGAGTGAGTTTTTGAACGATTATAATGTATCTGCAAGAATATCAGCATCAATGTTAGGGTCAGCACAATACATATTATATGTGCGACACAACCTTGTGATGGGAGAAGAGTAACCAACATTATTAGTGTGCTGGCTTATTCTAAAGAATTCCGGGTTTCTTATACGGGGTTTAACATGCAAATTTATATCAGATAGAGAAAGAGAATCAATAGCTCCGCTGAGAATCTTGTGTAGCACAAACAAGATCGGATATTTAGTTAATTAGCAATCCATAGAAAGCATTTCGTTGGTGAACTTTTGTTTCTGCTCCGCTGATACTTTTGTTTAATTGTACGTTTTTAAAAAATATATATATATATATATTTACCAAGGTTCTCCGTTTGTCATTCAAAATTCATCACGAAATTGCATTAACATTTCGGTGTAAGAACGTTTTTACGTGTTTTTTTGGAAATTTGAAATCGAAGCGAAAATTTCCTAAAAATGGCCTGGATTAAAAATATAATACAAATAGAATGGAGCGGTTCGAAACAGCAAAACACATTCTATGAAAGAGTGGTATTGTACATATATCTGAGATAAAATAACATTCTATATGAGATATATATATATTTTTTAAATTACTGTAGGGAAATGTGGTTTCAAATACAAAGTGTTTTTCTATAACTGATTGTTGCCATTAAAAATAATTTATTTTTAAAATTAATTAACATATTATATAGATCATCAACAAATTTATCATTTTACTTATTTATGCATAAAACTTCAAAATATAACAATTATATTTTTTTGTGTTAAAATTATAACGTCTCCTTAATGATCTCGTTCACACTACTCAATTTCACTGTTAAAATAATACGTACACTTTAAATAATTTTTACGATAATAAAAATGAAATCGTTTTAGGAATGCGGCCCCCGTTCGCGCAGCCACTGGCCCGTACCACTTGCCGCACGCACACAGCCGCGGGCCCGACGCGGCGCGCACCAACACAGGCGCGCGGCCCGCCGCGGTCGCGCGAATCTCCCGATCTGAAATTTCGCGAGACATTTGGTGGGAAAAATGCATTTCCACCGAAATGCGCGACAATTTTGCGAATTTTTAAAATTTTATCGCACGCCCGACAGCCTCCCGCTTCGAACGCAATTTTGAATAAAAAAATTGCGCGCTTTTTTGAGGGTGAAAAAAAATAATACGCACTCCAAGTCAACATGCAAAATGTTGCTCCTCCATCATTTTTCTACTTTTTTGTATATTTCTACATAAATTTTGGAAATGTTATAATTTTTTTGTTTATATATAATATTTTACCTATCACAGGCAATTAATTATATTAAAATAAGACACTTAGAAAAAAAGTTACAGTCGTTCAAACATAGAGAAAATAAAAACCATTCTCATATTTTTCTTCTCTCTGCGTTTCAAAACATTAAAAAATATATTTTATTTGCATATATTTAAAAAAAAGTGTAGAAATTTTACGATAAAAATGATTATTGATTAACTCATCAGAGAGAGAAGATACACTACGATTTAATAAGGAAGGGAATAATTTATTTTATATATATAATTCTGTCTTTTGAAAAAATGCGAATCCAATAATCAAAATATCCTAATATAATTAAATTAATTAAAATAGTAAATTGATATTTAATTCATGGCACTCAAAATTTTTTGGGTAATACATTTATTCTATGTATAATTGGATTCATTCACGTTTTAAAATTGCAGCATCTCAATAAAACGAACTTACATTTAAAAAAATCCGTTAACAATATTTTATGGTCATACTTAATTAAAGCTCAAGCCATTACAAGCCGGGATTATCAGAGAGGATAGAATTCCACACACAAATATTGCCTCGTCGAATGTTATACATCTTAATATACGCTTTCTTCAGTTGTAAATTTTTTTAACAGTGCCATCCTCTATTAGGTAGGTATAGATCTTTTCATATAAGCTTGCAATTGAGTTAGTGTGGGTGCAGTGCGTAATACGCGTATTGTTTCGTTGTGTTAAGTTTACGGATACGCCCCTCTCGTATCCGTAAACTTAACACAACGAAACAACGCGCGTATTAGGTACGCACTGTACCCACACTAACTCAATTGCAAGTTTGTATGAAAATACCTACCCATGTATTTGGTTTATCTGATGAAAAATCATAGGTATACCTACTTATACTAAATGTTACCAACCTAATTACAGATTTAATTTGCACATAATTTAAAACACCGCTATTTCAAATTCTTCTTTGGCATAGATACATATATAAATAAAACTTTGGATATGTTGTATACCTTGCGTTGGAACATATCTGATCAGAATGCGCATGTGCATTTTACTCTACCCTTACTACGTTCGCAGTATGAATCTCTTACAAATGAACTTAGCCAATATATGAAATATCCTAACTTTACTCTCTTTGACGGCTTCTAAGCAGGTAGGTACATTGTGTGATAACTTTCGCAAGGCGCCCAAAGGAGTATAACTTCAAAAATTTATTTAACTTAAATACATATTATTTAATAGGCCACCAATAGCTCTGATAGATAATTCAGAAGTGTGATATGTGACGCAAAAAACCTCATCTACGATGTTATTAAAAATTGTGTCGGAATAAACGAAAAAGTCTCGAGTGTTTATTTGAGACTCCGATGAAGTTATCTCCGAAACGTGTTGGTATTCAAATATTATGGAGCTGTTCCCAGAAAAGGGCTGCGACCGGGCAGATTAGATAGGGCCCGGAAGAGTCCGTGGCGCCCTAGGGCCTGCATTCCAGCGTAGAATAAATACGATAACGTTTCAGACAATCTAGGTGCGCGCTTGGAAATAAGGAATTACGTCCAAATAACAATTTTTGATACGCCATGCGGGATACCTACGTCGACCAAGCAAGGTTCAGTACATCCTTATATTTTTTTTTGTTAACTTACACGGCCGTGGAGCCTTTAAAGGTAGGCATTAAAAATAAATAATAAATTTAGAGAAAATGACAAAATAATGGTAAGGTAAATTGAATATATGGAAACAGAATATACCTACAAGTATGAAATAATAAAACAGTGCAAATGTTACAGTACATAGAAAAATACAATAAATAGTACCTATATAAAACATTTTACAAATATCAAGTTTGCAATAAGTACAGACAATAGATCCCAGTTTCATTGCAGATAAAGTACCTAAATAATAGAAAAAAAGGAACGACAACTAAACAGATAGGTAGGTAAGGTTTTTAATACGCCCCTGTTAAGGCTCGTCCGCACTGTAAGTGTGAATAGGTTTGCATTCATTTGATTATTTATTAACAAAAATATACAATGTGAATATTTAAAAAAAAAATAGTAGGTAGGTATTTTTTTTAAATTTAGTTAGTTACCTATATGTATTAATACATATAATTTTTTATCAATAGGTATGTAAAAAATATTATAATTCAGTTAGTCAAATCATTATAGTATGAGTTGTACCCTAAAATATACCTATAATTAATAGAATGAAATATATTATGTAGGTACCTATGGTAAATTTTAGGCGTGTGTTGTGACTGCGCCCCTCTGTAAGTTAGGTTACTTAGATCTATTTCATTTTTGTTATTTTATTCAAGAAATTAAACTATTCCTAATAAGTTAAACAACATTAAAACAATAAAAATTAAAACATCAATAAAATTGTCCGAACTACTTGATACTACTATCTCTAAATTACCGCGGGTTGGTTAGAATGGCAATGATTTAAAATGTTAGAGATAGATATAATATGCGGAATGAATTTATAAAAATGGTAGTATAAATTATATGGGTAGGATGGTCCATAGAACCAAAATAAATAATAATACAATAAAATTGACATAATTTAATGTTTTCTGTGTCACGTGAGTCGACAACTCGCTGTTGCCATTTTCAAACAACGAATAAAGTGACACCTGTTGAATAAGCGGGGGTTTTAAAGTGCAGGGAGGACTTTTTTAATATTATATTTTTATATACCTGACTACGAGCCAGTGGCGTGCAGCACATTATACAAACAAAAGAGATTCAAGGAAGCAAATATTAATTAAATAATCCTTATCTTATGATAACAAAACTCCTTTATGTACAGATCCACAAATTCATTAACACAAACTATCACCACATTGACATTTTCAACTCAACAATAAGAAACATAAAACAAATAATATCTACACTACCGCACCCAAACTAATTCGTACATTATATCTTCCCTTCTACTCCCGTCCCACATTCCCCTTCACCCTCTCCACTCGCTATTAAAGTAAGTTAAAGTAAATTATTATATTCAGTGGAAAATTTGTAATTGGCATAATTGTAAAACCCATTATTTCATATTTTTAAGATTGTTGTTTTGCTGTTAATTTTCCCCAAAACAAAATAAATAAATAAATAAATAAAGACGATTTAAAATTCTAGCCGTAATCAACGTGGCTACGGCTAGTTTTTTGCTTCTGTATAGGTACATCTTAATATCAATGCTGCTTCTATTTTACACTTTTTTACCTTGTTTCTTGAATCTGTAAGAAAGTCGCGCTGAACTGAATATTTTCCCGGTGGAGCCGTAAGTTTTACGCAGTCGGCAAGTAAATTTTGTGTGCCTACTACTTTGTGTTTCTTCTAAAGGTCTAAAGGGCCGAGAGCGCACGTCACTTAAAGAAACGACACTGTTACTAATTCCATATTTGCTGACACACTAAATATTTTGTGTGTATTCCAACCATCAATTTGCTTCGTCGCTTGTCAAAAGTCAATCATTTGTGATTTTCAATCATGTGCCAATAGAGTACCATTGTTTACATAGATTGATAGTTTTATTGTATTAGATTTTAATTCTTTGAACATTTTATATGCAAGGTGAATACGTTTATTTACGACAACTTTGTCACAGATGGTATCATAAATGTTATGATTGAACACCGTTTTCTTGTTTGTCTCATAGTGAAAAAAATGTATAATTGAAATCATTGCAATTTCAGATATACCTATCATAATTGAATAACAATCGTCCTCAAAATATATAAAATATTTTTTCCGTAGTATACCTATATAAAATTTTAATATAGGTAGGAATATATATAATATTTTTTTAATATATGAATACTGGAAATGAATAAAGCGCTAAGAATAAATAATATCCCGACTCGGGATTGCATTCCCTAGTACCTCTTAATCTATATATATATATGTATACTTATGTTAAAAAAATATTTTTGACATTTAAGTTAATTAGTGCTTTATTCATTTCCAGTATTCATGTTTACGTCAACTGCACGCCACTGCTACCAACACA
Organism: Agrypnia vestita; assembly: GCA_016648135.1. Classification (NCBI taxonomy): domain Eukaryota; kingdom Metazoa; phylum Arthropoda; class Insecta; order Trichoptera; family Phryganeidae; genus Agrypnia; species Agrypnia vestita. The sequence continues at coordinate 12,219 of JADDOH010011258.1, read as the reverse complement.
ACTCAAAACGGTAGGTATAAAGCAATTAATATAATGGCAGTGTTGGTAGGCAGGTAGATACAGGTGTGACAAATTGCGTCGATTAAATTTTTTTTAGCTAAAGGGCGAAGGGAAATACATACCCCCACACTCCATAAATAAATTGAGAGTTACCAAAGTACATACCTATGTGGATAATGACAGAAAACAAAAAATTTAATAATTTTTAATTTTTAATAGATGCCTAGGTAGTATATTTATTTCACTGTTTATTTAGTTCTATATTTTATGTTATATGGGCTAATATATGAATAACATTAAAAACATATTATTAGACTAGGTATATAATTATTAGTCATTTTAAAGTTTTTCATAGTTAATTTTTGCACTACATTTTAACTCCTTTGGATCTTGTATTGTTGAAGCCTTATATTGTCACCGCCTCTTGTATTGTACGAGCGAAAATCCTTATTTAATTTCATTCTGTACTTAAAGTTTTCGGGCAATAATCCATGTCTGATTTTAAGTATTGATTTACTGATTCAAATTTAGATGATATTATTGTAGTTAGGTATATTAATTAAATTGTGATTAATATTACAATAACTGTGATACGAATTTATAAGATAGCTAAAAAAATTATTTATATTTATTTTGTAAAAAATCTAATCATGCCGGACTTATTTAATGGAATTTTAAGAGTTTCGATAGAAATTTCAAAACAAAATTAAAATACCTATCCACCTAATTGTTATGATTTACTATTTAATTGTTTTGAAAGACTAAACCTGCAGATACTTAGGTATGTAGCAGTGGGAACAAGAAGCATGAATTTTTCCTAAGCATATATTTTGAATAGAAACCGAAATAAGAGATGTATCTCGGAATATTCAAATCACAATAATGAACATTTTATTAATATTTTTTTATTTCATAATATTCTGCTAAATAAATATTGTAACGAGGCTAAAAAAGAAGTAGGTACGCACTCCTGTCAAAGTGACGATTGTTTGAAGTTGGCACAATACTACCGAAGGATCTGGAATCACCTCCAACTTTCGAGTGACGTCTGCAACTTTCCAGGAAAATCCGGAATTTACGATTACTTGCTAGTAAACACTGTAAACGTTTGGGTAACAGCATTAGCCATATAAACACGACACACGGGAGTAAGGTGTGAGTTATTTCCAGTGCGCGTCTGACAGAGATAACAGAAGCGAAGGTAGCCGCGAGTCGCGAGTTGCCAGGACGGCTAGGCGGGCCGTAATTCGACAGCGAAGATTTCGTTCTTACGCAGCGATATAAACCGAAGCGAAATAAATAAGTGCGGAAATTGGATGGAATATTCTGGGGAATAGTGAATAAAGTGTCAAAGCGAATATAAAGTGTCTATTTACGATGATAAATTTGGGAAACAGTTTAATTTAAGGAATGGCGTTACTTTCAATAGTGATAAATGACCTTGTATATTAGTTTAATTAATTAATCGGTATTCAATAAATCCTGTATTAAATCCCAGCGTTTTCATTAATTCTTCCTGCAGCCACGACACGTGAAAATATTTAATTTCGATATTTTTTTCCTGAATATAGGGTTAAATAAAAGTCATGCTTCTTGTTCCCACTGCACGCGCCTGTTACGTAGTTACCAGTGTACCTAACTGGCGCAAGTGTAATTATAATAAATAGTAATATACCTACGGATTAATTAATTACCTATTTGTTATGTAGAATTTATGGTAACGTACAGCTTCTTTCCCTCAAAAAATCTACCTTCACATAGGTAGGTACTAGCCTATGTCATATTTTTAATTACTTTTTTTTACATTTTTTTTATGTAAATAATATGTGATAGAATTAAAAATGGGTCGCTCAGGTGATTTGGGCATGAATGAACGAGGAAAGAATGGTAAGAAAAATATATAACGCAAGTGTTGACGGTGCCAGAAAGAGAGGGCGACCGCGAAAGACGTGGCACGACCAGATTAACCAGATACTGGAAGATGGTCCCGTTAGAAGCCTCAACAACCGTCGAGTTTGCATGCGAAGGTGTATGAATGTAGATGAGGCGAGAGTTATATGTCAGAACAGAAGAGTGTGGCGCTCTATCCTCTACGCTTACCCAAGGGGAAATGGCGTGATGGTAAGTAAGTAAGTAGTTATTGAGATTAAAAAAAAAATTCTGCGAGATGCACCTAAAATAAAATGACTGAAAAAATGAAAAGTTCGGAAAACATTTGAGAATCAGTCGTCAGAGCTGTAAAAGAAAAGATAGCAATTCCAAATGTTTAGTAGCGGGGTCTTAATTACTCCCTTTATTTTTCTGAGCTTTTTAATACCTTCCTTCCTCACAAATGTTGTCTTAAAATACCACAAGCAACACTATCTCGAATCTTGACTACATATTTTTGTTTCCTACAGGGTGTTTCGTGCGTAACATTTAAAAAATAAATTGTTTTAAACATTTTTTAAAATAAAGTGTACGTCTATGTACCTACATACATAAATAATTCGTGTATACTTTCTAAAAAAATGTAACGGCTTAAAAAAAGATTTTTACAAATTTGTGTAACCAACTTACAATATATGTTATATCCTTTTATGGGTAGGTAGGTAGCTACGTTGTTATTGTGTTGTCAATAATATTATTGAATCAATTAAATTAATAAATATTCCTCCAAAACTTAAATAGATTTTGTCAGCGTAAGTATACATAGGTCTTTTCATATGAGCTTGCAATTGAGTTAGTGTGGGTACAGTGCGTAATACGTGCATTGTTTCGTTGTGTTAAGTTTACGGATGCAAGAGGAGCGTATCCGTAAACTCAACACAACGAAACAATGCGCGTATTACGCACTGTACCCACACTAACTCAAATGCAAGCTTATATGAAAATACTTTTACTTGTGTTTACTATTAAAGAAGATGGCATTTTTTTAAATTTTTGAATATCAGCCATTCTGAAGCAATATGGTTAACGAATTTATATAATCTGAGATTACATGATTAGATCACTTTATCGGAAATTTTTAATTGAAATCGATTAAAAAGTATCATAGTGTTTTTTATTCATCACCAGCTTGCATGAGGTATGCCTTGCCGTCTTCTATTAATATTTATTCTTAATGCAGTTTTGACAATAGGGTCTACACGTTTTAAAAATGCAAAATTCCACTATAGATAAAAGCTTTTAAATAAGCTTTAAATGACACTTTTTTTATGAAAGTTGTAGATTTATTTAGTATTTATAGATGTATTTACGCAATGCGACAATCATTTCGTTTTTACTATTTAAAAGCTAAACGCCATGTACGCACCCTTGCATTTCAGATACAAGCGCAGATTGCCGAGGTAGACCTACCGGTCTGAGATGCAGATTAGCAGACCGCATCGCCATAAATAACTGAATATAATATTTATTGGTTTATGAAATGATTTATAAAGTAATAAATAATTATATTAAACGCGCATAATTTATTATAGATAATATTACTCACTTTAGAATGAGGCGGCACTGTAGTCAAAATATCCGCGCCCGGGTAATATAACTCTTTTTAATTGCAGGAGAATTTTACGAGAATTTTTTATTTTAAAAATTACTCTTTCGATTCATGTTAATATTAGTATAAAACATTTACAATATTTAGTACAATGAGTTTTAGTCAAAGCGATTAGTGTTGAAGCATTTGTTGTAGTATAATAAATAATCTATTAGTCTAAGTATTCTGAATGGTCTCCATGTTTTGTCCCCTATTTTATAACATAGTATACACGTCGTCAATTTCGACGTAATGAATAGTAGGTATATTAATTAAATAAGTATAATTATTAATAATTAATGATTGTGATTATTTTTATGTGGGAAAAGCGTGTAAAAATTTTGAGTTAATAAACACTTGAGGTGTTTAAGTAGCAATAATTATTCCGAATTTTCAAATCATCCTTTGACCATGGATAATTCTTTTAATATTAATAAGGGTTTACAAATTAAACAGAATTACAGTTTGATAAATTAGAAATTTTGGAAATAAGAAATAGTGTTAATAGTTAATTGAATATTATAAATAACCAGGTCTTTTTGACAAATAGTTATCAATTAAATTATAAACACTAGGAATGAAAGTAATAGTAACAACCACAAAACAAATTACAGGCTAAATATTACCAATAACTAGTGTAGTAAGAAGCATAAAAATAGAGTAAACATTAACATCCAAATAAAGGATTGTCTACAAAACTACCTCTTTTATTTTTCAATACTATTTTTTAAAATATTATTACATTGTACCTAGATGTCATAGATAATTTAAGATATATGTTAAATTGTTCTTTTAAATGTATAATAAAAGCCGATTCTTCGGCAACCAAATTGAAAATGAAATATATTATACTGTTGTAATTGACTACTACTTTATGGTTATTCATTTATAATTAAATATTATAAATAACCAGGTCCTTTTTACAAATAGTTAACTTTCATATTTATTTTTTGTTTTTGTAATAAAACACCCACCCGACTCAAATCTCCACTCCACTCCTCAAGCCGTCCTTTTTTCTTAAGTTTATACTGTAACATTACTGAAGATTCTAATCATAAATAGCGTAAGTAAACAAAATTATCGTTTTTTAATATAAGCTGTATTTTGATTTTTAATTTTTAGTACACGTTGTATCCTGATTGAGGGAGTACTGGAACAGAAACATGTTGATAACTCAATAAATGAGTGGTCATTCGAAATGTTTTCTTGTTACCGAAATATATTAATTGCGATCGGAGTCGCGTTGTATCCTGATTGAGGGAGTACTGGAACAGAAACATGTTGATAACCAAATAAATGAGTGGTCATTCGAAATGTTTTCTTGTTACCGAAATATATTAATTGCGATCGGAGTCGCGCGAGCACCCTGTGTCCAGAGAGAGGCGGTGGTTAGTAGTGGCTGCATTAGGGTTCCCTATTTCGGGAATCGGGCCCCTCGCTGGGGGTGCCGGATTTAGACGCCCCCTCTCCCTCTACCGTGACTGCCCCTCGCTTCCCGCTTCCCGCTTCCGGCCTGCCGGGAATGCCCCTCGCAGCGCCCGGGAAGAATGCATTTTTCATTATTTTTAAGTCGGCTTTCACGCGCCGATCCATTTCGGTATACGTGACCGCGCGTAAACACGCCAGCCTCGCGTCCGACTCCCGATGCGTTACGGAAAACTCAAAGCAAAAGAAAATAGGAAAAAATCTAGCGAGAGTAAATGGTCCAACGGGATGGACAATAATATTGCCGCGAGATGTTAAAACAACAAATAAATTTAAATGTAAATAATAGAGGCCTTGGGTTATATTATTTAGACATTGTGGATATGAAAAAGTCCCTTAACACTAATTAAATTGATGAACTTAAGGCCAATAGGGCGAAGGAGCTTAGGGAGGCCAAAATTAAGAGCGAGTGACAACGTCCTCAAAGACATCTCTGCCTTAGAGCTTCGGAACTGGAGAGAGCTGGCACTAGGCCGAGATGAGTGGAGGAAGATTATTGAGGAGGCCAAGACCCACCAAGGGTTGTAGTGCCAAGAATGATGATGATGATCATATATATATATATTTTTAATAGAGATGCGAACACGGAATACGTGTGGCATCAATATTCTTACTATTTTCAAACTGATCTAAATGCTTGTGCTATGTAAATAGGACTTACTTGCTGGTGTCCTGAAATGGGGCTCAAACCACCGACCTCCAGATCACTAGGTGAACGTCATGACCACTACACCAACAAGCTACTCGTACCTATAACCAATATATTTCTTATTTCCTTGTTTCTCTGTCAAACTCCACTTCTTCCCTATCTCAAATTAGACCAATTTAAATTTAATTTGCGAGGAAGATACGGTGGTATCGAAACCAATAGGAGTTTCTAATTAATAAATGCGATTTATACAAACTTGTTAGTTTTTTGAAATTAAAATTATGTTAATTTAAAAATGACAATAATTAAGACTTAATTTCAAATAGATTTTTTTATTCATGACGTTGTGCGTAATTATTCGCGACGTATTTCGATGACGCACATCTCAAACTCATATGAAGCCATTTCCTCGATTTCGTGATATTTAAAATATTTTTTCGGCCCGGAACGCATTAAAAAAGATTAGTACATATTTATTAGCAAAACCATGGTTCAACACGCGTCATTGACGATAGTTTTTACATCCAAAAATAGCTCGAATCAACCGTTTCACAGGATGCTTTTAGATATCGGTAATAGAATTTCGCAATTTGAGCCGATTTGGCGTGAAAAAATCGTCATACGTGACGTGTGAAGTTACCAAACGTATCGAGTACGTCATACTCGTTACAGGCTGATTTTTTACTCGGGCCACTGACGAATCTATTGCAAGTAGGCATGTATTTTTTTACTAGCCCTAACAACAAAAATAATTTCGAACATGCGTCCGTAACTTCCTATCCGATAGCTGATCTCACTCCATTTTCAATATTAGTATAGGTAACTAACTAGATGTCAAAAATGACGGTAATTTTACATGTCGGTTCCTAAGGAATAAGTATGTATTTATTTCATTTGAAAAAATCTGAAAAAAAAATTTTGGGAAAAAAATGTCCGGAATTTTTTTCTGTAAAAAAGTTACGGACGTTGCACGAAGTTACGGGAACAGGCAGACAAACGGACGGACGGACGGAAGGACAACGAAATTATTGTAGTTTGGGATGATCTCATTCTGTTTTCAAAATTGGTACGATTTCAAAATCGTTATTAAATAAAATGAAAACATTGCTTTTTAATAGAATAGGTACTCCGAATTAGTTTTTTTGGAAAACTTATTTTTTTAAATATTTCTTTTTAACGAATATTAAAACTTATAAGTGCATCTATTAGTAAGTAGATATTAAAATATTTATTTTTCTATGCAACAATGTCCGTCTCAAACGCTACCAGATGGCACAAATAATGATGAGGTGTGTAAAATGAAGTACAAAAAATTATTATTCTCTACGTAACAATGTCCATTACTAACGCTACCAGATGGCCCAAATAATAATCAGGTATGTAAAATATAATAATGACGTATAAGAAGCAAAACAGCATAATTCTCTATTTAATAATGTTCATCACTACTGTTATCAAAACGTTACGCTACTATAGATAGCGCTGTCCTTACAGCCTCAACTGGCGGCCGAAATATGTAATAAAAGTACGCCATTTTAACGGGTTATAGCTAGTTACAATGTAAAAGTAGATACATATTTTTACGTTCAGTTATTTTATGGATAGGGGCTGAAATAACATTAATCACATCTTAATAATAATAATGTCAATACTTATGATCATCTGAAACCAGTAGGCGAAGAAAATAAATTTTGGTTAACATTGAAAATTATATTTTACTGTAATGAAGTTTACCAAAAAACTTAGTAAATTTTGATAATTATTAATCCAGCATGAAGTGGTCATATCAGTTCAACTCTTTCTCGCACAGATATCGTTCGAGAATACTAATGACGTGTATCAGCACACGGCATATACTTGAATTGCCATGACCAAAAAATCAACCTATACGACGATCACTACGTATTATATTCAGTAAGTATCCATAAACGTCAAACACACGTTTAGACACTTCATACAAATTCAAAAATTTGAAAAGCTGAATATCTTGCGTGTTTGAAAATTAAAATATAGGTAGGTATTTTAATTTTCACGTCCCGGCACGATGATAAAGAGATTTTTGGCTAACTGAGTACCGAAACAATACTAACATAAAAGTTTTAGTAAAAATAATAATACCACAGTATACCCAGAACAGTAGTTTATCTCCGGCCTGTCGGCAAGTTATTAGCCTACTCTTGCATTGACGCTAGGGTTGTCACTTTATTTTTACTCCCTTTCTTTTAACTCGTAGCGTTTGAGATTCCGACGCATAAGGTAGACACGAAACCCGAAAATTTCTGTAATTAGTATACCTAGTTTCTGCACTTAAATTGCAAGAAAGCTGATTAACATCAACGTAGACTTTTAAAAACTCACAGTCTTTGTGATAATCAACACGCCTTTTTAGTAAAGCACCACAAACATAAAAAAAGGCATTTTTTTCAGGTAGCGCATTTTTTTTCTAAAGCGGCGGCTGCGAGCGCGAATGGCACCGAAGGCACGGCCCTTACTGCCGCCGCCTTGTGCCCCCATATTCTGTGTCAATGTGTGCGTCACAGTGCGTGCGTACACGGCGCCGAGCGTGGGTAGCGGTCAGTTTGTATGAAGACGTATTACTGTTCTTAGTATACTGTGATAATACAATCCAATTATCATGACAGATAAACGCGCTTGTTCTATTCAACGAAAATATTTCCTTCATTAACCGTAATGGCAATTTTTCCAGTAAAACTATAAAATTTCTTGAATTGAAGAGACCATGTAGAAAGAATAGACTCCCAAAAACTATCACATCTTTCCCTACGTGGGTAACCAGAGGGAAGAATGCCTAGAAGACCCCACCAAAAGATGGAAAAACATTTGGGAGTCCACATCACAAGGGGTGACAAACTCTGCACTAACAGGGCCTAGTGGCCCTCAGCCAATATTAGAAGAAGAAGAAGACTGACAGCCATGTACTCTTAAACACGTTTAATAATTTAAACATAATTGTGCATACACTATTTTAATGTATCAAAAATATTACCAATGCGGAATATAACTCGCCACTCGGCAGAATTGAGAGACTTCGTAATATATTTAGTACAGTAGTATAGTCTTTAACCTTATAAATCTAATATTTTAAGTATATTGCGCACGATTCAATATAATTGTAACTTTTTTTTGTATTTATTTGAATAATTGTTGTTTTTTTGCAATGATATAATAAACTATAGATACGTCACAAGCGTGAAATCTTGGCAACTCAAAAGTAAGGTAATTGCCATACCTGCATTCGTTATCGAACAGACCTTCTTTGTGATCGGGCGCGACGCTACGCCGAAAAAACTCCTGGGGAAAAGTAACAGAGTATCGTATACTATTGTAAGAATGAGTATGTTATTTTAGTCACCGTGACTTCAAATTACCTGATTTTTACGTGATTACTTGATTATGTGATTTCTTGTCTCTTTCAATGCAATATTTGCTACATAAGAAAGCCGGCTAATATGGGATAACGTGTCTATTTTAGAATACGTCAATGGTTTTTTGCTTTTTATTATTGTTTTTTTGTTGTCGCTACCAATCTTTATCACTGATATATGTATCATATTTTTTATTGAGAAAGGCTTTGTAGCGTGTACATATAAATAGTTCCTTGGCTAGGTTTGATCCGCTAATTCTTGCCTAGTTCTTCATCCGGGCTCCACCATGCATGTTGCAGTCCTCAGAATCGCTGCGCATACCCTTAATAATGGAGCATCAGGTCGTAGGCAGATATCCTTTCCAGGCTGATTGCTTACAAGTACATCCTCGAGTTCCTCTGCTGGGTTTCAGGCAGGTCCTCCGTGGGTCACTTTTCATTCGTCCCTTCTGTGTAGGTATTGTGGTCTAACTGCAGACTCCTCTTCGGGGTAACCTAATAGATATTTTGCGAGCTACTTTATCGATTTATCAGTTAGCGAAAGCCAAAAGCTTTGCTTAAGATCACTAAAGATGCCAGAACGTAAAGGCGAACTTTTTTTCTCTTCTTCTTTCTTAGTTTTTAAGGTATCTGGAGACCACCATTAGCCTTCTAGTGGGATAATGCTAGTATTAATATTGGTTGGCGAACAATTAAAAAAAAATCCTTTCCAAAAAACACACATTCGCGCGTTGTTAACGCAACTGCGTTTGTTCTCGTTCGATTTTTTTTATTGCAACTCTTTTTGATTTGTTTTTGTTTGTTTTTTTTAAATTACTTATCATGTTGTTTAGTACCTACTGCACTGGTTTTGTTAAAGTCTGATGGATCCCTTCTAATCTACACTATGCTGATGTCATGAGGGTCTCTGGTTTTCCATGTCTGCGTCATCAGGAATTACCATAGAAAGGAAAATACTAATCCATACTTCTTAGAATCCATTAAATTAATATAAAAATAATTGTCTGTTTTTAGTTTTCTACATAATTTAAAAAAAAAGTAAAATCATAATAAATTTATCATACCTAACTTACAAACATCATTTGCAGATGTTGGCATAGAGGATAGAATGCCACGCTCTATTCTTTTGGTATACCACTCTTGTCTCGCCTACTTTCGTATAGTTTCTCTTGAACGCTCTTCGGTTGTTGAAGCTTTTACGACGGCAGTTATTCAATATTTGGTTTATTCGATCAAATCCAGGACTTCTTCCGTTTCTGTTGCCAATAAAATAAACGCCTCATTGATTTTCATTCCTATCCTCTATAGAGCATACATTCTACACAACCAAACCATCTCAGCGACTCTTTCTCAATTGTATCGACTATGGTACGAATTTTGATTCAGAGCCTATTCCTAGAATGGGTAAAAAATATGCCATAGATTAGAATAAGTAGCGACAAATCATCCACACCGTCATCCTATAATGACGAATCGCAGTTCTATAATCATGACTGCTCTCCACTGAGAGCAGTCATGATTATAGAATTTTTGAGCAAAACGAAGAAAAAAGAAGAGATACTACAAACAGTTCGTACATACAGTTCGCTCCTAATTTTCACTCTTTCGTAAAAAGATTTTCCATACATGAGCCAGAATGAACCCATTTCGCTTAGTAAATTCTTTTATCATTATTATTAATATTTGACGTCAACACAAAGAGATATTTTGTACTAAATAGTAATTTTCTACGTAAGAACAAACTACCACATACACTCACCGTTTTCTAGACTATATAGACTTGGGTATGAGTGCAGTGAATTAGTAGACATATTTCGTGAGGGGGTTTCAGTATGTATAAGAGCTACCTGCTGTCGATTTTGAATAGTAGCTTGTTGGTGTAGTAGTCTGATGGTCGGTGGTTCGAGCCCCATTCCAGAACACCTGCAAGTCAGTCTTATTTTCATATCACAAGCATATTTCATTAAACACGCTTATTTTGAGAATAGTAAGAATATTGATGTGACTTGCATTCTGTGTTCGCATCTCTATTTAATTTAAAAAAAAAAGAAAGCATAGACCGCTAAGGCATTATTTCCTGAAGCAAAATAATTCACTCGATCAACTGGACTAAAATGTAGACTAGCAGAGAGAGTCGATGAACGATTTGTCAGTAAATAAACCTTATTTTAAGAAACTCCCTAGAACGAGACAGATAAAATGTTCACGCCTAGGTAATTTTCAATTCAATTCAATTCAATTCAATTTATTTCACGATAATATGTACATGACAAACAAAATGTTTAAGGCATACATATTAGGAAGTATATATCAAAAATGAAAATATTTAATAAATTAAAATTAACATAAAATCTGGTCAAAGGTGTAGGAGAATCCCGCTTCGGAAAACCCCCTCAGACACATGGAATATATCAATACCCAAAGCAATTTTGTTCAGCATAGCTGTGGCTCTTCCAACAGGCATAACCATCGGCAGGTTGGTCCTGTATATTGGAATGTGAAACAATCTATGCTGACGATGTCTAGTGTAATTATCAGGAACATACAAACCAATGCTCTGCATAATTTCAGTATTGTCGATCATACCGCGCAACAATCGATAAAAATGTGTAATCAAATACACATTCCTTCTAGTCTCTAAACTATTGTAGCCAAGCATACCCTGGAGAAACTCGGTTGGGTAAAGCCAAGGATACTGCCCGTACTCTCTCATGTAGAGATATCTCAGAAACTTCTTTTGGACTTTCTCCACCATAAGAGAGTACTTGCCCTCATGTGGCCCCCAGATCATCGAGCCACTCTCGAGTCTACTCCGCACCAAGGAGTTGTAAAGAGTTCTGAGTACGCGGGTATTCTCGAAAACCCTGGCAGTACGCAGAACAAATCCTAACATTCTCAAAGCATTACCACTGATCGTCTCTATGTGATCGTGAAATGTTAGGTTGCTTACAAATCTAACACCTTTTGACAAATTTGAAGCCTTCGAGATTTGGACCTACAGACGTGCCCTAAGAATTTCCTGGAGAGGCCACATTACGAATGAAGAGGTTCTCAGCAGGATGAATACCATCTCGAAAAGGCGTGCAAAATGGATGGGGCATATTTTACGCCATGAAAATCTGCTCAAAACTATACTGGAGGGAATGGTAGAGGGAAAGATTGCCAGAGGGCGCCCTCGCCGTG